>AWWV01015208.1:0-45230 GCA_001974805.1 Corchorus capsularis
TTTCCTAGCTTGATTACATATGCTGAAGTTTGATCCTTCTATCATCAGGATCACCTGTCCAGTCAGAATCTGTATAAACTGTCAGTTTGAGAATTGTCTTCCTTTGTAAATTTGTAAAGCCATGGTATAGTGTGCCTTTCAAATATCTCAAGATCCTTTTTAATGCAGTGAAGTGAGTTTTGAGTTGGCCTTTGCATGAATTGAGACAATTTATTAATTGCATAAGCAATATCTGGTCGTGTAAGACAGAGATATTGCAGAGACCCCAATATTTTCCTATATGGTTGCTCATCAGCCGCTGCTATGCCATCATTCAGCTTAAGAGAAATGGTTGTTGAGAGTGGTGTGTTTGCTGTCTTTGCCTCAGCCATATCAGTTTTCTCAAGAATCTCAGTAATATACTTATTTTGAGACAGAAATAGACCATTCTTGTTTCGAACCACCTCGACCCCAAGAAAGAATTTCAAGCTGCCAAGATCTTTTAGTGAAAAGTTAGATGCTAAGTCTCTCACAAATTGCTGAAAAAAATTTGTGCTATTACCTATTAAGATAATATCATCCACGTATATCAACATGAAAGTTGTAACTCCATCCTTGGTGAAGATAAAAAGTGAATGATCAGCTTTTGAGTTGCAAAAACCATATTGAAGAAGATATGAGCTGAGAGCTGAATACCAGGCGCGAAGAGCCTGCTTTAGGCCATATATTGCCTTATGTAGTTTGCATACAAATCCAGGATTGTTCTTGTCATGAAACAATGGCGGCTGTGTCATATAAACTTCCTCATCAAGCTTTAGGAAAGCTTTATTGACATCAAACTGGTGTAAAGGCCAATTTTGAGAGACTGCTAGACAGAGTATAACTCTCACTGTGACAGACTTAATAACTGGACTAAAGGTCTCATTAAAATCGAGTCCTGGCCTTTGTGTGAAGCCTTTGGCTACAAGACGTGCCTTGTATCTTGAAATCGACCCATCTGCATTCCGCTTAATTCGAAAGACCCATTTACATTTGACAATTGTCCTATCACTAGGAGGAGGCACTAGTGACCAAGTATCATTTGTCTTAAGCGCATCAAGCTCTTCAATCATGGCTGATTTCCATTATGGACTTTGAATTGCTGTGGAAGCACTTGTTGGCTCGATTGGACTAGGCAAAGGATGTTTAGTAGCTGCAAACAACTTCTTGGGTTTGAAAACGTTATTTTGTAACCTTGTCACCATATGATGTGTTCGTTGTGGAGCAAGGATAGTGACAGGTAATGAACTTATAGTTTCAGGAGTAATAGGTGAAGAGTTTAGGGAACTAACCATTGTGTCACTGCTAGAGGGTTGCACTGCCGAGATTGATGAGATGGGATTTAATTGTGAAGCTGTACTTGGTTGACATTCTGAAGAAGTAGAGACCACTGTAGTAACCGGCACATCAGAAATTGAAGCAAGTGGTGATAGCTCATCAGTAAATTCTTGAGGAACCGAATAAACTTTGCTAAATGGAAACTGTATTTCATTGAAAAGAACATGCCGTGAAGTGTATAAGCGTTGTGATTCAACATCAAGACAAAGGTATGCACTCTGACTTCTAGAGTAACCCATAAAAACACATGGTTTGGATCGAGGCTCCAATTTGTGAGAATTATATGGTCTCAACCATGGATAACAAAGGCATCTGAATACCTTTAGCTTATTGTAATTTGGAGCTTCATTAAACAGAGATTCAAAAGGACTTTTATTACTCAAGACCTTTGTTGGCAATCTATTTATCAAATACACCGCAGTCAAAAAAGCAAATGGCCAGTAAACAAGTGGCATTGAAGCTTGATGGAGCAAAGTCAAACATGTCTCAACAATTGTTCGATGTCGTCTCTCAACTGTGGCATTATGCTCTGGAGTATATGGTGGAGACTTTAAATGTTGGATACCAGCTTTGTCCAGGACATCTTTCAACTTTTCAAACTCTCCTCCATAGTCGGAGTATAGTGTTAAAATAGGCACATTGAAGTATTTTTCAACATGTAACTTAAATGTGATGAATGTTGAGTGCACATCAGATTTTCTTTTTAATGGATAAAACCTTATATATTTTGTAAAGTGATCTACAAATGTCACATAGTACTTATAGCCATCAATGGAAGTTAACCTGCTAGGTCCCCAAACATCTGAATAAATGACTTCCAAGGGTCGAGAAGACTTTATAGATGAATTAGCAAATGGCAATTTATGCATTTTATTGCAATTGCAGGAATTACACAACTGAGTGAAATTCTTTCTAAAGCATGATAAATTGAAACTACTGACTAAAGATTGCAAAATTCTAGAGTTGGGGTGCCCAAGACTTTGATGCCACACTTCACCAGACGCCTTTGTGCCTACCATAGCTAATGACCCATTATTGATAACTGGCTCCGCTGCATTCAGCTCATAAATCCCATCTCTACTCAGGCCTTGCGCAAGGATTTCCCTCATAGACAGATCCTTCACATCATAAGAAAAAGGAAAGAATTCAACAGAGGCATGGTTAGTACGACAAAATTTGGAAACAGAACATAAGTTCCTATCTGCTTTGGAAACAAGTAAAACATCATTCAATTTAAAGGTTTTGTTTGAGAGTGGAATAGAGGCAGAACCAGTGTGGGATATTGGTAGTCCAGTGCCATCGCCTATGACCAAAGCATCTGTTCCAGTATAGTTCTCCAAGTTGTTCAAATTTGAAGCAGTTTGAGTTACATGGTGCGAAGCACCTGTATCAAGAAGCCAACCATTTTGAAGCTTTGAGGAGACACTAGTGGCAGCATGTGCAGACGGTTGATTGGAAACATTTTTGGGCCGGATTTGAAAGCAATTTTTTGCTGTAGGACCAACTTTATCGCAGAACTAACATGTTGGCCTTACAAAATTGTTTCTTTTCTGCAGAAAACTACTTTGAGATCCATTAGACTTGTTATAATGAAATCTATTGGACCCTTACTTATACTTATCTGAAGTGGGGTGTTTGACAGCAGCATTTGCGGTGTGCATCACCACATTGGTTGAATCTTGTCTCTGCAAGAAGGCTTCATACTCAACCATCTTATCCAGCAGTTCTTCAAAAGTAATCGAGCTTTCTCTAGCCCGTATACCAGCAGATATCTCCCTGAATTCCGAGCCAATTCCATTGAGAATATGAATCACTAGTTCATCTTCATGAATAGGTGAGTTAACTAAGGCCAACTCGTCAGCTGTATGCCTAATGAGTTGAAAATATTCTTGCACTGAACGTGAGCCTCGAGGTTGAAGCAATTTTTCTCGAAGCTGCATCATTCTTGACCTAGATTTGTTCGCGTACATGGCTTGAATCTTCAACCATGCCGCCTGAGAGGAAGAACAGGAAGGGAAAAAAAGAACAACAGATTCAGAGGCAGAGGAAATAATACCATGAAGGAGCAGCTGATCTTGCTGCACCCAATGTCCAAACGCCGGGTTTGGAACCTTGATTGAGGCATCTGATTCGGAAGCGATCAATGCAGGAGGACAAAATTTAGTCCCATCCACGTAACCAGTGACGTTGTGCCCAATGAGAAGAGAAGAGAATTGGGCCCTCCATGACGGAAAATTGTTTGGAGTGAGCTTGATTGGAAGCTGCGCCGCAACATTAATGGTGATGAGTGGTGGTATCCCATTAGATTGAGCAATAGTCTGAGTGTTTGTGTTAACGAGTGTTGGAGTGGAGGAGGAGGAGTTTGCAGATTCAGTTGACATCGTAAGAAAGAGAAGAGGAAGGAAAAAAATTAGGTTTTTTTAATTACCAAGCTCTTGATACCATAAAGGAACAATAGAGTTTCAAGAAGATTGAATGAAAAGTGTATTACGTTTCTTCTGTTTACAACTGAATAAATAGTACAAGGTGTAAGCTATTAGTTACAACAGATCAGGCTAAGTATTTGGCTAAGGTACATTGTTTAAATAGAAGTTTAAATAAAGATAAATAGAGAAGTAAATCTGCAAGGTATCAGTTAAGGTTTAGGTTGGTTTAGGCTAAGTGAAACTCTTATCTAGTTGGTTTCAAATTTGTGTTACCGCCAATACTTCATTTCTAACAAATCTTCAAACTCATTTTCCTTCATTTTCTTCAAAAATCTTCAAGAAAATCATGTCGAATTTTGGTACAAGTCGGTTCACTGTCAAATTTGTAAGTTTTACATTATGGAAATCAAGATCTAGAGAATTTCGGTTTTTTTTTTGGTTTTACGACTGTGTCGCCCAAAATGGGTGGCCTGGTCATGGCAAGCCGCCCAGTTTGGGTGGCAAAGGCAATAATTTTTTAAAAAAAATTAATTAATTTTTAACTAATTAATTTTAATGAGTTTATTAAAATTAGTTTGTTTATTAGTTTATAATTAATTAGTTCATTATTTTTGTTTTTTTATTAATTAGTACTTAGTTTATTAGTTTTTTAATTAGTTAATTTATGATTAACTACTGTTAATTAATCTAAATTTTGATTGTTTAATAGTTTATTAGTTTTAATTAGTTTATACCTAAAAGTGGAATTTTAATTAATATTAATTTTGATGATTAATTTTAATTAGTTTATTAAAATTAGTTTGTTTATTAGTTTATGTTTAATTAGTATTTAATTAGTTTATAATTAATTAGTTCATTATTTTTTTTATTAATTATTACTTAGTTTATTAGTTTTAATTAGTTAATTTATGATTAACTATTGTTAATTAATCTAAATTTTGATTGTTTAATAATTTATTAGTTTTAATTAATTTATACTTAATTTGTTTATTTACGATTAATTGTTGTTAATTAGTTATAATTGTTAATATTTTGTAGCCATCACGAGGAGGGGAGGGGAGTAGCTCTGGAGCGCGGCACATTAGGAGTCGCAATGTAACTGCCTCCGCCCGTAGGGACAGAGAGGAGCAGTTGCAGAGGGAGAGAGAGGCAGCAGCTGCTGCTCAGAGGGAGAGAGAGCTTGCTGCTGCTGCTGAGCAGGCATATTTTGATGGGACTGGGAGGTTGACTTCTTCTGTTTCCGAGTCCCAGTCCCACCCATATGTGGATCTCACTCTTATGAGGGGTCGAGGAGGCCGCTTTACTAGTACTGGATCGACATCAGGTACAACTTTAGTTTCTAATTTTATATTATTAGAGTAGTTGTAAATAATTATTAAATTTAGGGTAGGCTGAATTTAGTTATTAAATTTGGTACAAATTCAGCTATTAATTTTATGATATTAGATTAATTTTAATAGTTTAATTTATGAATTTCAGGGAGTAGCAAACGATCCAGACGATCCCGCACCACTGATGCGGACTGGGTGGTTAGGGAGTCAGTGCCTGGTGGCCTACAGTCGGTGACGTGATTCCCAGTTTTCTTGGGCACGTTGCCTCGCGTATGTCTGCGGGCCATATCAGAGGCATCCTGAAGTGCCATAATAGAGCGCAAGTTTGCCAGAAGTTGGGAGACTGGTACAATGTTATGCCAGGGGATGCGCGGCAGATGATTGACCGGACTGGGTTACAACACCTCCCTTCTACATTGTTCAGATCGATTGATCGTCCACTGATCTCTGCGTTCGTCGAGCGGTGGCAGCCCGATACAAACTCATTTCACATGCCGTTCGGTGAGATGACTATCATGTTGCATGATGTTCAGCAGATTCTGGATGTGCCAGTGGAGGGAGAGTTGATTACATGGGATCTGGACACGTTGGATATGCACTTCGCCATGATGGAGGTGTTGGACATTGCTCAGGACGTCTTGAATGTTGTGCACTATGCTCATGGGAATCTTGACTGATTCGGTCTTCACGTTGTGCGACAAAGATCGGATGCCTGAGACACAAGTCATAGCATGGGTTTTGATTCTTTTAGGTTCCACCTTGTTTTGTGACAAGAGTGGGAATCAGATTAGACCCTCATGCATGCTAGAGGTGAAGGAGGGATTGGAGAATGTCCCTAGATATTCATGGGGAGCTGCTACATTGGCCTATCTCTATCGTCAGCTAGGGGTGGCGAGTAGAGGAGATTGTCAGGGTATTGCTGGTTGCATGACCCTATTGCAGGCATGGATATACGAGTACTTCTCATGCTTCTGCCCCCCTCGTGTTTGTATGATCCCCGCTTACCCCGATGCGCCAGTTGGGCTATCCGATCCGAGGGTAGATCAGAGGACTGGTTGAGTTCATCACGTAGATGTCTTGACCAGATGGTCGCATCCGAGGTACGTTATACATTTGATTTATAATAATTATATACGTTACTTTAAAAGATTTATAATAATTATATAGGTTACAATAACATTTACTAATCTATGTGATTGTTTTTCGCGTGTATGCAAGTGACATGGTTGCCCTACGGGAGGAATCCCCATATGGTTCTACCCAAGACTACCTATACCGAATTTATTCAGTATCGGGATGTGCTTGAGGTTTACTATTCTACTCAAGTGCTACGACAGCTCGGCTTTGTACAGACCATCCCTCCCCCTATTTACCATCTGTCTACGGCAGTACGGTCCTGGTCATCAAAGCAGTACAAGGTCAATTGGCCTCAGGACTTTGCCGAGCCTCAGTGGAATGGCTTCTTGCATCATTGCATGCTTCCCGTTTCCCAGTACGAGTCCTCTGAATCGGACCCTTCAGCATGTGATTCGAGTACATGGAGTGGTATGTTTCGTGTTCGCATCCTCGTCTGGTGAGCATTGGTGAGTCATCATCTTCAGCGGTGCCTCTCCGCTCCAACAGTGAATATGTAAGTTGATTAAAACCTGTTTATGGATTACGCAAATAAATGAGTTTTGTTTCTTATAGTGTTTTTTCTTTTGTTTCTTTGTAGTGGGTCACGCAACTGGTCCAACTAAGCAGGGAGATGATCGGTGATATTTCGTCTATGGATGAACAGTTGGCGGCCTTGCGTGAGAACGAGTTGGCACGGATTCTCGAAAAGTGGAATTTGACCGAATGATTTGTATTTATATTTTTTTATTGCATTAAGGGATTTATATAGTATCTAAATCCTATAAACACTTTTAACATTATTGTATATGATGTACCAAATCTGCAAGTGCGGGTGTCAGTTGAAGTAATAAATCCTAGAGTAAAATTACTAAGGAAGGAAATTTTGAGAAATTACCAAAAAGTCCTAAACTAGTTTGTATTTAATCCTAAAAGTCTGTACGAATGAAGTGCTCCAAAAGTCCTAAAAATAATTCTAAAAGTTTGTATTTATAGGGATACAAAAAGTCCTAAACTAGTTTGGAGAAATCGGGGACAAAATTGGAAAATTGGGAAAAATATGTAGAATTTCCGTCAGGCACAACTGGGGGCCCGGTTGGAGGTCAACTGGGCTCCCGGTTAGAATAGTTAGTTTGCAAATCTAACCGGGCCCACAGTTGAGGGGATTCCATCAGGATTTTGCCAAGTCTTCAACTTTTTTCATTGTTTTCACTCTCTTCAAGTCCAAATTAGCTTTCGAGTCCCAAATGAAAGTTGTAGAGCCTTGAATCCTCTTTCCATGGGCACTTGAATCGCCTAAAACGGATTTCCGGATTGAAAGTTAGGATGTTCTCCCTAAAACCACTCCAAATTAACCTATAAGCTCAAAACACAAAATGTGAAAGTACTTCATAAATAGCATAGAAAGTGCAATAATAATACTCAAAATATAATCTAAATATACTCTAAATAATGTAAATTATTGCACTTATCAGTATAATATGTGGTAACTTTATTATACACTACCCAAATACATTTCTTTGGTTGTTCCAGTCTGCTATTCTAAGACGGTATCTTTCATCCCAACCGTCAACAGAATGATCATGGGAGGTGAACCAAGGAATGAGTATAGGCGGTACAGGACAACCGCTACGTAAATCTATACGAATGAAGTGCGGGCGGCTCCCTAAGTGGACAATGTCGATCTCCCGAGCAAGCCCTCGTGAAGTCTCTGGTGCACGCAACGGCAATATAGTACAACACCATGAGAGCGGCATTCCACATGGAAAAAAGAACACAGCTGCATTAAACAATGTAGCAATGGGCCACAAGTCCTCATAAACAGTCATCCAGTGGTTCTGTTCACAGGGCCCGCCATCCCACCGAATACGTTGGATTGCTTGGTCGATGCCATCAACGTAGAAAGATTGATACAAACGTCGGTAGGCATAAAGCTCGTTTACAAACGTCCTTGTTGATGTGCCATGTGTAGAGCAAGTGGGGAGTTCCTGGAAAAAACTCCGTAATCGGTCTCATTAGCCCCAACTCCCGATTAGTAACAATAGCAGCCGGATGCACATCATCCCCCATCAATAGTCTCAAGTTCTGCAAGACCCAACGATAACTGTCCTCGGACTCAGTCTTCATAATTGCATATGCTATCATGAAGTTCTTGTTGCATGGAGTCATCCTCGTCATTTCAAAAAAAGGCATCTTGTACTGGTTGGTTTTGTAGGTTGAATCCATGCCAATAAACAAGGGGAAGTTTCGGAATAAAGCGACTGATTCTGGATGTGCGCAGAGCAGATGAGTCACAACTCCAGTCTCGGAGTCAGCATATACATTACATACATAGTTGTTTTCCCTCGCTTGATTGAAAAACTGACCCATAACATCTCTACCCTCAGCTTCCTCCTCACGGTGAACACGTCTATAGTTGTAGACTTGTTTTCTGGTTACGTAGTCCTCTGGATATTGATCCATATAGCTTCATGTCCCGCGCAAGTTTCTTTGATGGCTCACTTAGTCCGCTCATCTGTCTTTGTCCCTCCAGATAAACAGACAAAGCATGGTTGTGAATACCCTTTATACAAGGATATGTTACAATCCTCCAACGTCCACACTCACGTATTTCTTGGACCTTAACTCGGAATGGGCATCTGCATGCCTTGGTCTTCGTATTCCTTCTCACGGCGGCATCTAAGTCTCTCAACAAACCCCTGTACCGTTCACCACGGTTACATCTTAGTAACTTCTTCTTACCACCATCTTTATACGAAGAAATTACTAACCGGAAATGATAAATAATTGCAATATCTTTGACCCATTGAATTGCGGCATCATCGATGAGAAAAGTTTCATCATTCATGAATGCTGAACTGTAATCAAGACCATCACTATCAAAATCTTCCAATTCAACCTGCAAAATTTAATGACCAATATCATTAATTAATTAATCATAAACTAATTAAATACTAATTAATCATAAACTAATTAAATACTAATTAAACATAAACTAATAAACTAAGCCATTTTAATTAACTAATTAAAATTAATCATAAACTAATTAATATTAAAAAAATTAAAAAACTAATTAGTAAAAAAAATTAAAAAAATCTGGCTTGCGATGGGCAGGCCGCCCAAAATGGGCGGCAAGGCCTAAAAACAGAAAAAAAATGAAAATTTAAAGATTTTTTACCTCATTCGGCAAACCCACGTTATTGTCCATTTTTCAGAGTTCTCGGCTTCTTTCACGTTAGTAATTAGATTGGAGATTTCAGAGGATTTGAAATGTTACAAAATGGAGCAAAGGGTGAAAGTGTCAAAAATTATAAAAAGGGGATGGTGTTTAGCAAAAAGGGGGCAGTAAATAGCAAACCCCTTTATTATTATTATTATAATGAGTAATCTCAATCCTCAACTAAGGTAAATACGACTTTATATTTTCATCTTTGTTAAGTTAGAGTTTGTTACCATCTTAATTAAAACTTGTTTTTATGGTCACCATCTTAACTACTAATATTTGTGTTGATTTCTATTAATTATACTTTTTTTTTTGAAATTATTAATTATACATTTTTAAATTTGAATTATAAGTTAGTAAAAATTTATAGAAAAAAATTTGAATTATACATTTTTTTTTTCACCAAAAAGAAGTTTATAGAAAAAGTTAAAACAGTACACATATGATATGTACATGGAATGAGACATAAAACTAATGTACTGTCTTTCTTGAATTTTATTTATAAAAACAACATATTAATTGCAAAAATATTTTCTTAAATTAAGAGTATTGAGTTCGTTCAACTTTATCTAAAGATTTTAATTATGTTTAATTTATATTTAGTTTCAAATTAAATCTGTTAATTATTTTATTAAAATTTAGAACTTAAAAAAATTGAGGGAAAACTTATAGAAAATTAAATAATGTACATCAAAATTATAAATTTATTTATGGAAAAATAAAGAAAATAAAAACATATAGGAGAGTGAAATATGTAAACGGGTCAACTTGGAGAACCAATAAATTGTTTATGCAAAAAAAAGAACCAGTAAATTGAAAACAAAAAGATACTGTCGAATTTCTTACCAAGTTAAACAAGAAACAGTCCATAGTATAGCCCACAGAGGGCGGCTTTTTCTTTCTCTTCTCTACTCTTCTTTTTGCCTTCCCTTTTCAAAAAGCAGAACAACCAAACCAAAGCAAATAATTTAAAAAATTAATTTCTCCCTGCATATTCTCTCTTCCTCTTCTACTATTTAAATTAATTTCTCTAAATAATCCAAAATCTTCCCCTGCATTCCAACTTAGCTGATCCAACCATAATATATTTCCGCTATTATAAATTTTTCCACCAATTTTTTCATGATCTGTAAGTAGCAATTTCCTTCTTTTTTTTTTGCTCTTCATTGTTTAACTTTTTCCTTTTTTTGTTCTTGAGTTAGGGTTTCATACAACTACACACTATCTGTTTTTATTTTTCCTTTTTTTTTGTTGTACCCTCTGGTTTGCACGTTTTTCTTGTGTTAATTATTTTGATTAGACGTTAGAGAATTTTCTGATGTTTTCAGGTTTTTTGATCTATGACTTATCTTTTTTTCTTTCTTTTTGTTTACATTAGGCACAATTGAGTAACACTTTTAATTTAATTTAATTCTGCTTAGCTACCGAACTACTACAAGTTACCTGATTATATTGTTTATTTGAGTTAGATGTTTGGCAACTACTTGTATAATCGATTTACCTAATTGAAGCAATTTAGGTTGGTTAATACTGACCCACATTTTAGTTTAAGCTGATAGCAAGTCATTTTTTCCCACTATAATGATTTATCCATTTTTTTTAAAGAAGTTAAAATCCTTTTTCAGAGCAAGGAAAATTATACTCTTCTCTGTTTTTGTTTTTTATTGGGTGATCTAACAGAGTTTATTTTCAGAGAAATGACTAGGGTAAGTCGAGATTTTGGTGATACTATGCAAAAGGAAGCAGTTCCGGCTGTATCAGCTGATGTGATATTTGCTTCAAGTCGTTTTCCCAATTACAAAATTGGGGCAAATAATCAAATTATTGATGCCAAAGAAGATCCTAAAGTTTTGACCATGAAGGAGGTTGTGGCACGTGAGACCGCTTTGTTATTGGAGCAGCAGAAGCGCCTCTCTGTTCGTGATCTTGCTAGTAAATTTGAGAAGGGGTTAGCTGCTGCTGCTAAGTTATCTGAAGAGGTCAAATTCATTTGAAGCTCATTTAATTTATGCATTGCCTTCTTTTTAGATAGATTGCTAAAGAAATTCCTTGAATTACATAACACTAAGATTGGCTTTGTTTTAGTCTTATGGAGAATCCTATGAATTGCAGATAGTTTGTGCAAAGTTGCAAATGGGTCCATGTTTATTATTAAAGATAAAAGGTTAGCAGCTTTAGGACATTTATGTGAGTGAGTGGCTGGCATTAAAATCAATGGAACACTAAAAAATGATGGGCTGTTACCATTTTGTTATACATTTTGAAGGATCACTGGATTGAAGAAATATGTTGGGTCTCTGAGTAGTCTGTTCTTTTCTGTTTTTGGCGAAAAAGTAGTCTGTTCATACAAGTGATTTTTCCACGTTTTTCTGTTGTTTCTGTTCACAGTTGTGAAGCATCTAGACTATTATTAGTTCCTAATCAACATGGATTCTCATATAAAGTTGTAAAAAATATTAAGCTAGTCATTTGTTGGTTTCAGGCTAGACTCAGAGAGGCAGCTTCACTTGAGAAACATGTCCTTTTGAAGAAGCTTAGAGATGCCCTGGAATCTTTAAAAGGACGTGTGGCTGGAAGAAACAAGGATGATGTAGACGATGCTATTGCAATGGTTAGCGTTCTGCATTTTGCTTTGACGGTTTGAATTAATTACCTATAACATTGAGATGTAAGACCTTTTTTTTATCACAGTTTTGAAAGCTAAATGCTATTTAAAAGGCATTCCTAGGTATTATTTTTAAAACTTGCTCATAATCTTGGTGCATGGGGAAATCATGTTCATGTTGATGGATGACGAGAAAATATATATATGCCTCAACTTTAAGTGCATGATTTCCACTCTTAGGTTTGCGGATGCTTTAATTTTTTGCATCAACAGTTTTTCATATTGTAATATTTGGTAAAGCACTAGGGAACAGGTTTAATTGATCTTTAATATGAATTTGCTCTACCTGTCACTGCCTTCTTCTAGAGAAGGATTTGGTTGTAGATATAGAATGACAAGTGAATAGTATCTTCTAACTTTGGTTGCAAGTCTTATTATTATCATTTATTGTATGGTTAGGTGTGAAGCCAATTCTTTCTGGAGAAAATTGTTGACTTTGTTTGAATATATTAGCTGTGAGGATGCCTTTCCCACCTTTTGGGTTTTGAAGGATGGATAAAAAGAAAAAAAAAAAAAACAACAAAACAAAACAAAAGGACAAAATAGGAAAATCCTTCAATGCTTGATATCTCTTTTGATCCCCGGGCATATCATTTCCCCCTTAAAATGGTTCATCTAGAACTATCTACTTGGATTCTTGGTTAATATATAGTACGTGCTAACTTTCAAGTCTGGGAATAATGACCTTTTTATATGGTCACTTTCCTCAGGTGGAAGCTCTGGCAGTTCAACTGACTCAAAGAGAAGGAGAGTTGATTCAAGAAAAGGCAGAAGTGAAGAAACTAGCCAATTTCCTTAAGCAGGTAATATAATTTGTCATAAAAGCTGGATTAGGCATTTCCCTTTTCTTGTTCTGTATTTCACTATAATTCTTAATTAATTATGTATATTTGCAGCATCAATGTGTCTGTAAATGCTGAATAATAAAATGCTTGCATGGGTATATGTTTGCAGTGCTTCCATAGATATGTTTTTGGTATGAGAGACGCTTTAATTGCTTGTACATCGATTTTATTAACCCTTAGGAAATCTTAATGTATTCTCATGACCAAGCCAGTGATTTGCTAGTCTTTCTCCTGAGCATTCAGAATTTCATGTTAATAAAAACTTTTACACATTATTTTGGCTGAATAGCACTGAAACCTTTTGTTCAGTTTTTATATTTTAGTGGAAGAATGCCGTTTCCTTTATTGAAGTAGTGATAAGATAAGTGGTTGAGGAAGGTTGGGCTTGCTTTTTCCCTAAGCATGCACCTCATTCTGTTTGGTTATGGAAATGTGTTAGAATGAAAGAGAGAAGAAACCAACAAGCTCAGACCCTGGACAACGTGTAGTTTTATAAGAGGAAGACTTCTCTGATGATTTAATAGGAGTAATCTTACTATGTTGGGCATGGATCAGTTAACTATTTGCTTGATTAATATCCCACCCAACCAAAGAAAAAAAAAAGCAAGAAGAAGAAAAGCCTAGAGGTCTAGTGATACTTATGTTAATGATTTACTTTTTCATACTTGGGTCTTTAAGGCTTCTGAAGATGCTAAGAGACTTGTTGATGAGGAAAGAGCTTTTGCTCGGGCTGAAATTGAGGATGCAAGAGCAGCAGTTCAGAGAGTGGAAGAGGCCCTTCAGGAACAAGAACAAATGTCTCGAGCTTCAGGCAAACAGGTTTTTGTTTTTTCTTTTTATGTTTATTAACTTTCAGAGTTTTGTTAATGGAATGAATGTGTTAACAATCGACCGGCATAATGCATCTACTTTTATATTAATACTCTCTTTCTCTTTCCTGTTTAAATCGCTTCTTTAAAATGATTGCTGCTTAGAAATATCTTACTGTTACCGTCAATAATACAAATTTCATGTCTATACTGTTCTTTTGTGAAGCTCATGTTCATTATAGCAGTTTCTACAATTTGCATCTTATTGTGGAAAAATGCTCTCTCTCTCTCTCTCTCTCTTCCCTTCTCTCTATTTCATATCTATGTAATTTTAAGATAAAAATATTTTGATGAATTTCAGGACCTGGAAGAACTAATGAAGGAGGTTCAGGAGGCTAGACGAATCAAAATGCTGCACCAACCAAGCAAGGTTTATCTCAGATCTGTGACTTGAATCTTTTTTCATTATAAGTATGCTAAAACATTCTTCTAAATCATTTTTAGTTGCAGATAGGTTTATACCATCCAGCTGTCTCTTTTTACCCATGAAAGTTGGTTAATTTTTGTGTGTGATGCAAGTTATATGTGTCTGTTCTGGGAATTTTTAATCTATTAGCCTGACAAACTCCTACTTTTGTTTTTAGACTGCCAGGAAGTTAGCACATCATTGCTCTAAATGTATTTAAAAGACAGACAACATTGCTTTTTAAGTGGTTTCACCATCTCTTTGGAGTTGGCGCATCATTACATTTTAAAGTGGTTTGCAGTGGTTTATTTATGTGATCTCTCTGTAGATGAAAAATAAATAATCACAAGTACAAAAGGCTCCAAATATAAGGAACATTTTTTGTTGCACTGTGCATGGTTGATGCATATATCTTTTATCTTTCATAATATCTAGGGCTTGTCTGGGCTAAGGCAAAGTACGTAGTTCTTTGAGTTTTTGTTGTTGCTGATGCTGTTGTTAATTAAACATATGATTTCAAAAAGCAAGTCTTAGTATGACCATAGTTCTCAGTTCCCGTCCAAACAAAGCAATAAAAGAATGAAGGAAAAGCAAATTGTTATCTACTCTTTTATGTTAATATATGCTTTTACATCCTCTGAAGTATGCATGGTTTTGTGGCATGACATATCAAATCAACACCATTTCTGCAAGATGTTCTATTCCGAATCCATTTGTAGTTGAAGTAGTTGATGATTTCAGCTTATATCAATTTGTAGGTCATGGACATGGAACATGAACTTCGAGCATTAAGGATTCAACTTGCAGAGAAGTCTAAGCATTCTATACTGCTTCAAAAGGAGGTTTGTCTTTCACCTTTTCTTTTTGTCTTGTAGATTTTATAAATAATTTTCTTTGAGCCATTCTATTTGTGATATAGTTGAATAATGTTCATAGATTTGTAGCCTCCGCTTGTATCTTCCAAAGATGCTTTTGTACAGTATTGAGCTGCAAGTTTTACATTCCTTTTTCATTTTGCATTCAATCTAGCATATTGGTTGTACTTTGTTGTAGGAAGATTGTTTGAAATTGAGAGGTGAGAAAAGTCTATCCATCTTTGGGATAATTCATTGATCTATAATTATGGTGGTTTCAACGTGTCAAGGCGATCTTTCTTTTGCTTAGAATTTTTAAGACAATTTCAGGATATCTGACAATAAGGCAACTCATGCTAGAAAAAGTGATTAACACGTTAAGATTTTGCCCATAAACTAGTTTGGAAAAACCAAAATGCCTTGCTAGTTGAGAAACCATGTTTCTTCTCACAGTGGTCATGCACTTGCATTGGTGCATCTAATTGTAGTTGTATTCTTTTGGTTTGATTGGTGACTTCTTTAATCTTCTGATTTTTGCAGCTAGTGAGAAGCAAGAGAGTTGAGGAAAGTTTATCTCATGTATATGAATTAGATGGTGCTGAGACTTTAGGTTCATATTTGCGGATTAAACCTTGCTCTGATATTGCTCCGGAACTTTCTAAATGTTCAATTCAGTGGTATCGCATTTCATCTGAAGGTGGCAAAAAGGAGCCTATATCGGGTAAGGATAGAATTTCTTGATGAGAAACAATTAATGACATACACGTTCATGAGTGTCTTAATTTGCTTTCTTATTGTGATTATCATTTGGAAATTTGTTTAAATCATGATTCTTCCCCCATCATATGGTATTTAATTAACTTGTTAGCCAATCATGCCTTAGTAATTCCTCTGTATTAAAGCTAAAGATGTAGATATATATATAATTTTGTCAATTTATTTAACTAAAGGTTGTAGGTTAAGCAGACTAGATGGTTGAACATGCGGGATGCATTATAGGTGCAACTTTGTTTCATCTAATCAGTGGGTAGTATTCATGAAATTTATAGCTATGATACATTTAATTTCAGGATAAAACTTTGGTATGGATGAAGTGAGTTATAAATTAAAGATGATGTTTATTGGCATTGATGAAGTGGATGGACTTCTTTCTTCTTTTTATCTTTTGGTTGGGGGGTGGGGAGCAGGTGCCTGTTTTTCTTAAATAGTAATTATTGTAACACCAAAATTTTAATTAAGCTTCTTGGACAACATTAATGATTTAAGCATTATTGAGATCAAGATGCCATCTGATTTTGTTCATTTCCCTTGCTTTATCCAGGTGCTAGCAAATCAGTATATGCTCCAGAGCCTTTTGATGTTGGTCGTATCCTGCAGGCTGAGATTAATTTTAGTGGCCAGCAAATCATATTGTCAACTGCTGGTGCTATAGATCCAGGTATGCTTACGCTTATTTATTTATTACTGGAATTTGTGTTCTTCATAAGGTATTGAAAATATGAGCATTTGTTTCTTTGTCTGTGAGAGCAGCGCCGGGTTTGGGAAACTATGTGGAGGCACTTGTACGGAAACATGACGTTGAATTTAATGTATGTTGTCCTACTTCAAAAACTTCAGCCCTATAAGACTAAATGAATAGTGTTAGCCTTTATTTGTTACTTCCAATGTGTCTGACACTGTATGGTTTTGGTCAGATGACATGCTGAATAGGTTTCATAACTTTTAGAGCAGATACATTCTCTATGTTCCAATTGCATATCTTGTCAGTTCTTTTACTTGGTTAAGTTGCAATTGGAACATAGAAAAATGTATCTGCTCTAAAAGTTTCCAAGTACTTATTCCTTTGTTATGGCTTTTAATATTTGTTCGTTTTTATTGTTCTCCAAAATCATGGATGACAAATATTCTTCTGATCTCTTCTGTAAAGATTTTAACCTCAGCTTATATTGTCACCTTCTTATTGTTATATATATAGGTGGTTGTCACCCAGATGAATGGAGCAGATCATCCATCAGAATCTATTCATGTACTACATGTGGGAAAGATGAGGATGAAGCTATGTAAAGGAAAGACAACAATTGCTAAAGAATACTATTCCACGTCAATGCAGGTATTATGACATATAAAGATTATCATTAAAAGAATGTTTATGCTTTCAAATGCTAGGGTTTTATGGGTTTGAAAACAGTATTGCATGTATCCTACACCTTTTTTCTTTTCTGGCATTTCTTTTGGGTGATATTGTTTCTAAGAATTGGTAATTGCTAGGCACTGGAAGAAGGGAAGAGAAATGACATAGAACCAGGCTTGCATGCCAACTTGTGGATAACGCTGTTCTTCTACTTAGAACCACACACAGAAATAATTCTATATTGATATTAAATGTGGTATTGCTGGTATGCGTATATGTTGAGTGCACTATGCTTGTGGTGATTGTTTCTTACACATCGTGTTCATGCTTTAGCTGTGTGGAGTTAGAGGGGGTGGAAATGCTGCTGCCCAGGCGTTGTTTTGGCAAGCAAAGAAAGGGTTTTCAGTTGTATTAGCATTTGAATCAGAGAGAGAGAGAAATGCAGCCATTATGCTTGCCAGAAGATTTGCCTTTGACTGCAATGTAAGTGGTTATCCGAATTCTTCTTTTATACACCCAATGCATGGGCAGAAACCTATAAGTATGTTTTCTACTGCTAAATGATTTGTTTTTCATTAATGCCAGATCATGCTTGCGGGCCCAGATGACAGAGCTTCTCTAGGAACCTAATAGACCTCATTAGGATTCTGTTTTGCTAATTGTAATTATGTTGAGTTTTATCATGTATCATATAAGTTTGTAATAGTAGGATATGACATTGTTTGGTTCTGTATTGGGTTTTTACCATTCTTTTTTCCCTAGTTTGCTTTTCCTTATCCATTCTCTTTGTCCCAACAGCAAGGCATTGTTTTTTGTTTGCCTTTTTTTGCACAGAAACGGCAGGATATTTTTATTTTTGTTTGCCTTTTGTATTACTATTAATGTAACATATTTCAGACTTACATTTGGAGTATTATTTGTTGAATGACCGATGTGTGAATGATGAGTTTCTAATTGATTCAAGCCATCATTGCCTCTGGCTTTTCTTGAAAGTTGTCCAATTTATTATTCCTTGCTTCTTATATGCCATTGTTATCATCCACATTCCTTTAATCATAAGCTCAATTTAAAAGTTTCTACATTGAGCTACCATGAATTATGATGTTTGAAAAAGCCCCACAATTCATAGTTGGGCACCATATGTCGTTTCAGCATTGTCCTTTTATTGTCGGCTTTCTAAATTATAGTGAAGCCCCCCCACCCCATTACCATAATAATGGGTTCATGTCCAGAATTTCTCAACATCGCTACTTTGCTCTAATCAGTTAATTAATATAATAATACTACCATACTGAAACTACAAATATGGTATCCAACAAGTTCACCAGAATGAAGCTAAAGTAGAAAATTGAAATTTGGATGTTCTTTTACATTTGGTTTGAACCCATTTTCCAGGAATTAGAATGCCAATCAATTAAATTGGCAAAAGAAGTCATAAATGTGATTGTTGATCTCATCTGCTTTCTCCATGTTGATGAAGTGGCCAACTCCTTCCATTACGATTACTTGGTGCAAAAGTGGTACCAATTTCTTGAACCCACCATTGTGAATAAATTCCTTGACGCCAGGCATATGATAAACCAAGTCTTGATCTCCCACAATGAACTTAACTGGTACTTTAATTTCACAACCATTCCATGGTGCAGTGAGTTCCCAATTTCTGTCATAAAACAAGAACGGACATGATTTAATCTATCTTACAATCCACAAAAGGAGGCATATTTAAGAACTTGCAAAGCTTGACATAAAGCATATATAGAACAACGATTGGAAAGAAGTTAAACATATATGATATATACCGGTTTAAGTTTCGGTAATAGTTGATTCCACCAGTGAAGCCTTTGTTGTCAAATTTAGTGATATAGTAGTTCACTTCTTCCTCGGACAACCAACAAGGCAACACAATTGGGGTGTCTGCTGACCGTTGGAACAGGTTGCCTTTGGGTAACATAAGGGGACCTGGAACTCTGTATGTTAAGATTTCCTTTACAACTCTCTCTGTACCAATTTCAGCAAACTCAGCCTCTATTTCTCCTGGTTCCTGCCATAGGAACAACAAATTAAAGGGCTAACTAAAGGCTTCTCATTTAATTTATTGCCTTTGGTTCGTAGAATGTAGTGAGAAAGTGGTAGGAATGCCATTCCCACATAAAATTAGATTCCTCCAATCAAACATGGAAAGTTATTCCCCTACCCAATTTTAGGTGGGAATGACATTCTCACCACTTTCCCACTATATTCCACGAACCAAATGCAATAAGTGAAATCCACAGCTATAATTAAATCTATTGCCTATTCTAGTTGAAGTACTAGTGGTGCTGATGAACACAATTAATTTACCTGAAACCTACACATGTAATAGTCAGCCCCATATATGGCTCTCCAGGCATCAAGGGGCTTGATTTGTCGACCGGCTGGATTCAAAGGCACACTCATGTTGAACAAAGCCTTCACCTTGTCTGGCCTAAACAAGCTCAAATACCAAGCAATGGAAGCGCCCCAATCATGGCCGACCACGAACACTTTCTCTTGGTCGGGAGCAATGGCTTGAAGAAGCTCAATCAGATCGCCAACCACGTGGAAGCAAGTGTAGGCGGTGATTTCATCAGGGGCATCGGTGTCGCCATAGCCCCGCAGGTCAGGGGCCACTGCTCTGTAGCCGAGGGCAGATAAAGCAATAATCTGGTGGCGCCAGGAGTACCACAGCTCCGGGAAGCCATGGAGGAACAGAATTACAGGGCCTTGCCCTTTTTCGGCTACATGCATGTTTATTCCATTCACCTTCACTGTTTTGTGTTCAATTCCTTCCATATCTGATATCTTTCTTAGCTCTCTGTGACCTTAATCTCACAACCTTTTTTTTTGGTCTTTGATTCTTTTTTTCCCACAGCAACCTCTTTTTATCGAACTTAGATTGGCTGCGTTGTCAATTATTGTTGCTATTGCGGATTGCCATGTGTTTACATCGAGGTTAACAAGAG
The DNA here is from genome assembly GCA_001974805.1 of Corchorus capsularis. Lineage (NCBI taxonomy): Eukaryota > Viridiplantae > Streptophyta > Magnoliopsida > Malvales > Malvaceae > Corchorus > Corchorus capsularis. Next base: position 20,201 of record AWWV01015208.1, read on the forward strand.
AGTTAAAATGTCTGTTCTGTTTCAATATTTTGGACTCTGTTCAGCAATCAGCGAGCATGTGATTGAGCCAAAAACGATGTGACAAGTGACCAATGGTACTGGGGATAACGAAATTACCAAAATACCAAGAAAAGAAAAAAAAATCATAGAAAGTTTCTTTTACCGGTTGTTAGTGTTAACATCATTCATTATGTCTGGCCAACTATATTGGTAGATTCATCCACTAAAATCAGGTATGCGATGCGGATCGAATCCGGATTAGTCAGAGCAAAACTCTGAAATGAGGTAAAAAAAATTATGTCTAGCCAAGAAAAAAAACATTATTATTATGGGGTAATAATTCATAGTGAATGCTAGTAGTATTGTATTATTAATCAATACTAATGATTAAGATTTTTTCAGTACATAAGGTGTCGACAAAGTCAGCTAAACTCTTCGAATTGCAACACCATTGGCATCTTGTTCGAGCAGCGGAAGGATTCATACGAATCTAGTTGTTTTAGGTTCAAATCTATCCTTGAGATCCGCCAAGAATCAACTTGAACTTTTTCAACTTTTAGACAAGTATGTCGACAACCTTCACAAAGCAATCTCTCTTCGTTCGTCGGCCTTAGATCTCCAACTAGACCTGCAATTGAACACCTAAAATCACAAGATTCACAAACAATTAAGCAATCACAACCTAATTGTTTGCTAGGATTATACAAGATTGAAGAACCCTAAAGTATACTCAAACTAGAACAAAGAAGCCAAATAATCGATATGAGTGAATAAACCTCAATTTTATTGATAACTTGACTTAACTTGTGTTTACAAGAGGGGGTTGGTCCCTTTATATAGGCATAGGGGACGCCCTTCATCTAATCCTAAAGCCATAAGGGCGGTTTACATAAAGGAAAGGACAAGGAAAGAGCCTAATCCAAGTCCTACTAGGAAAAGTAAATAACAAAGCATAATTAAACAAGGATTGGACTTAGTCAAACAAGGCCCAATCCAATGTCATCTAAACTAATTAAATAGCTAATCTAAGATAGAATAAGGCCTGATTTGGCATTGCGTTTGGAGATAAAAAAGCTGCTTTTGAACCCAAACGCAATACCAAATAAATCATGGTTTGTGTCAAAAGCTGATTTTGAACCGAAAAGCCAAGCCAACCCAAGAAGTTAATCCTTAGGTGCTTTTGCGTTTCAAAAGTGCTTTTGGACATTAAATGACTAAAATCCCCTAATTATTATTTTTTTCTTTTTAACTAGCATATCCTTTTTAGACATTTTATCCTTTAATCCCATTTTTTCACAGCAATATCAAACATTATTTACATTTTTCTACCGTAATTTAAAAAAGCACTTCTCAAAAGCACTTTTTCCAAACCAAGCTTTTTCAAACTGCAACCTCAATACCAAACTAAGCCTAAAGCCCACAATGTCAATCCGACCATTTAGAATCAATAGCAAGCAAAGTGATGAACTTGTAATTGATTGGTAATTTCTTGCTAAAATCATCATCAAAACTCTTCAATTGAACTTCAATAGTCTTCATGTCATCAAAATGAGTTCGAACAAGGCCCATGAGTGCATCCTTGAATCTCTTAGCTCTTGCTCTTGTCATCGGACCAATAGGCAAGCATAATGGATCGATTGGCACCTTCTTTGGTCTTGAAACAAGTCCATCGTTATCTCCATGGTCTCCATGCATCTCCATGCCTCCATGCAGCCCATGCACATCCTTTCTTTGCTCTCCATTGTCATCTTCAAGTCCATGATAAGTGATACGAATCTAGTTGTATTACATTCAAAATCCCCTTTGAATATCCACCAAAGTCGACTTGAACTTCTTCAACTCCTAGACTTGTATGTCGATGATCTTCACAAAGCTATCCCTCCTCTTTCGTCGGCCTTAAGCACTCAATTAGACCTGCAATTGAATTCTCAAGATCACAAGATTCACAAACAACTAAGTTATCTCAACCTAATTGCTTGCTAGGACTCTACAAGATGAAGAACCCTAAGTTTGCTCAAACTAGAACAATGAAGCTAAGATAATCAATTTGGGAAAATAATCCTCAACTTTATTAATCAACTCAACTTATGTTTACAAGAGGGGGATGGTCCCTTTATATAGTAGTAGGGGACGCATAACCCTTCTCCTAAATCTAAAAGGAAAACATTACATAAAGGAAGGAACAAGGAAATAGCCTACTCCTTGTCCTACTAGGAAAAGTAAATACATAACTTAATTAAGCAAGGATTGGACTTAGTCAAACAAGGCCCAACCCAATGTCTTCTAAACTAAATAAATACTAATCTAAGATAGAATAAAAAGGCCCAATGACCGAATTACACAATATTAAGCCTAATGCTCATCGATGGATAACATGGTGCACAACATGGAATCGTTTGGAATATTCCTTGTTGTGTGATCTTCAAATCGGCCCAATGAGTCTTCAATGGTCTTCAATTCTTCAAGATGAGATCTTATAAAGCCCACCAAAGCTTCCTTAAACCTTTTAGCCCGAGCCCTTGTGATTGGACCCAACGGCATAGACAAAGGGTTGCGTGGCCGGTTGTGGCCGGGCATGGCCGAGTCGTTTGGCCGGTTGTAGCCGGACATGTCCATGTCGCGTGGCCGGTGATGGCCGGACATGTCCATGTCGCGTGGCCGGTGTTGCGCGGCTTCTCCAAGCAATGGCCGGTCACTTGTGCCTCCATCTCCATGCTCCTCCAAGCTAGCATCGATGACATCTCCTTGATCTTCATTGGCTCCAATGTGTTCTTCTAAGTCATGATAAGCCCTTGGCGCATCAATAAGTCCTTGACGCATCATTCCCTCCATGATAAGCCTTGGGCGCATCAAGGATCTCCGTAGGCGGCTCCATAAGCAACATTAAACCATGAGGACAATTTTGGCCGAAGTTAGCCAAGAAATCGGCACAACGGACTATGATTATGACTATTCTCTCGGGTTCAAAATTATTTGTCCCATGAATTACCTTTTTAAAGGGTACAAGAGCAATCTTATTACAATAAGAATAAATCTTTATATGTCCAAATATTTAATGAAAATTCAACCTAAACTAAGAAATTATTTTAGATAAACTACCTATTTACGAAACTACCAAACAAATAAACTAACTAAACTCACATCCCGTTAATGATGGATCTAGAAATTTCTGTTAGGGTGGGCACAATATCTTCTATATATACTATATATACGTAGATTGAAAAAAATACAGTTTATATGTGTAACACCCCCAAGCTTTTTCCGCCTGAGACTAAATGTCTTTCGAGTTGAGAGCATGAAATGTTAAAACCCTCGCAATAAATAAGCTTCTGGTCGAGTTCGAAATTTTGTTTTTACTCTTGTCAGAGTGTTAGCCTCCTACCACCTCAATTAATCAATTATTTATCTTTTAATTGCAATTATTTTGGATTTTATAGACTTATGGATTTTATCTTTTTTTTTGATAATTAGTATTTGTATTATCCTTGAAGAAGCATCAAGAGCTTACAACATACAAAATCTGTTTATGAACAGAAAGACAAGTTACAAGCGAGATTCCTAAACAAAGGAAACTAGTTACAAAGACTAGGAATAACAAGATTCCAACTAGCACATAAACATCTATTGATAAAATCATCACCCACTCTAGTGAGGTCATGAAGTTTAAATTTGATGGCATCCTTGATGTGGCCAAAAACAACATCTTCAAAACTTGGTGACTTACCATAGAGTCTAGCTGATGTGCCCAAGACTTATCATTGAGGGAATGATGCGCCAAGGACTTATCATGGACTTGAAGACAAGCATGGAGAGCATGGAAAGGATGTGCATGAGCTGCAAGGAAGCATGGAGATGCATGGAGACCATGGAGATATTGATGATCATGTACCAAGCACCAAAAGGATGCCATTCAATCCATTAAAGAGGCCATTAGGTCTAATGACAAGAGCAAGAACTAAGAGATTCAAGGATGCACTCATGGGCCTTGTTCGAACTCATCTTGATGACATGAAGACTATTCAAGTTTAATTGAAGAGCTTTGATGATGATTTGAGCAAGAAAACACTAATCAATTACAAGTTCATCACTTTGCTTATTATTGATTCTACATGGCCGGATTGACATTGTGGCATGAGCCCATTAGCATTAGTTTGCTTTGTGTGGGCTTAATTATATCTTAGATTAGCTTAGTTTGAAGTTTGGATGTTATTTGGGTTGGGTCTTGTTTGACTAAGTGCAATCCTTGTTTAATTATGCTTTTATTTCCTTTTCCTAGTTGGACTTGGACTAGTTTTTCCCTAGCCTTATGTTTGGACGAAAATTAGGTCGTATTTTTAGGGTTAAGGACGTCCCTTACTCATATATAAGGGATCTATATCCCTCTTGTAAACACAAGTTAAGTTTTCAATAAAGATTTTGAGGTTTATTCACCCAAATTGATTATCTTAACTTCTTTGTTCTAGTTTGAGCAAACTTTAGGGTTCTGCAATCTTGTAGAGTCCTAGCAAACAATTAGGTTGTGATTGCTTAATTGTTTGTGAACTTTGTGATGTTAGATTGACAATTGCAGGTCTAATTAGAGATCTAGGGCCGATGAAAGAAGAGGAATTGCCTTGTGAAGACTATCGACCAACACATCTAGAAGTTGAGGAATTTTAAGTAGATCTTTGAAGGCTTTTCAAGGATAGATTTGAATCTAACACAACTAGATTCGTATCACTAGCATTTCTTTCCAACCAAATATAGTAACAGAATGATGTCCAAGCAAGTTTCAAAGTAGTAGTAAGGAGGGATTTGCCTTTGAAGCCCTTCATTGCCCAATTATATTCAGCAAACCAATCACCAGCTTGCCTAGATAATCCGCAAGTGTATAGAACCTGCTGCCAAACGGTCCTAGAGTAAGGACAGGTAAAGAAAAGATGGTTTCTGTTTTTAGCTTGTTGGCCACAAAGTAGGCAAGCTTGTGGATTTTATCTTTTAACTGCAATTATTTTGGATTTTTTAGACCCATGGACTTTTTGTTGAGGTATGGCCTATGCACTTGTTTATACCTCAATTTACAATTGAGGGTAAATTGGTCTTTGCATAAGTGTTATCAAGATGTGTGGTGACCTCAAATCTTGATCAAAGTTGGTTTCTGCACCACCCTAGTTCTAATTGAATTAGGGAATTCTTGTATTTTTATAATTAATGCCGAAAATTACTAAATAAATGATAATTATTTTCAAAATAACTATTATTAATAATATGTGTTGCCCATAATTAAGGATGTGGCAGAAAATTCATTAAAAGACAACTTCTTTTAATGAAACTGCCAACAATTGCAGCAAAAATTAAAAATAAGGAGTTTGATGACACATCACCTTTCAATTAAGTAAGGAGACGTCTCATAGGCCTAAAATAATAAACCCAAGCCGTCTCCTGTGTCCCAGGAGATGCCGCCCTTTTTCAGGAAGCGGTCTCCTTATTCCCTATATTTTAGGAGTCAGCGAGTTAATGTTTGTCAGCAAGCAATTTATCTACCTACGTAAGAGAGGCATGGGATTTTAAAACTCACATCTCCTGTATATTTTCGCCCTAACATAGTGGTGAAATCGCCTAGCTGGTCGTGCTCTCCCGGGAGGTAGAACGACAACTTTTGCATTTTATTTAATTAAGGACAAAATGGCGAAATTGGAGAAATTGACCAAGATAGGAGTATGAGATTTCAATATGAAACATACCATGATGATCCTTGAGCTATGCCGACCATTCTGGCAAAATTTCACCTAATTCCAACACAGTGGAAAAACTTTGTCTTGGTTTCAATTAAGGACAAATTGTCGGTTTAAGGTAACCTGAGCATGGATTTCGAGCCAAACAAGTTGCGTCACCTAAGATACAAAGTGTTATGGCTACACGTCAAGTTTGAGCCATTTTATGTGTCGGTGATAACTTTTACACTCTTTTCAATTAAGGACAAGTGGCTTTTACACCCGGTTTAGGCCATTTTTCAAAATTGAAGTTATTTTTATGAAACCATGAGCTTAATATGCTTAAGTATAGTGGATTTCATGGCTTAGATGTTAAGAGTTCAAATCTTGACATTCAGGAGTCACCTCCAAGACATATTAGTTGTTTCAAGCTCATGAGGAGGTAGCAGGACATGCTGAATCACGCCAGAAAGGTGAAAATCTCGAAATTTACATATTGAAGTAGACTCATCATGGATTCTATAAGATGTGTGGCGTCTCTCAGGCTAGTTTAGAGGTCATGGCATTTTCTTGACAATTTTCTAAAGACTGAAGTCATCTCATTGCAGTCATTTCTAAAGTGGTTGATCAATTTGAGTCAGAGATTGCCAGGCCCATTAAGGCAGAAAGCCCATGCCGCCCCCTATATAAAGGGATCAACCCCAATGCTTCAAACCACACTTCAACACGCTACAAACTTGCTCCACGCAAAAATTCAAAGCTACGTGCTTTTCTCTCAATTTTCTCTGCAGACATTCTGCTGAAACTTCGGATTTCCTTTTGTTCATCACGAGTTCATACTCGTTCTTCAATATTTCTCTCTTTCAATCTTGTCTCCGGACAAAAGAACACTTTTTACGTGTTTTTCTGCCTTTCAATCTTGTCTCCGGACGTTAAAACACCTGTTGCTAGTTTATTTTTCAAGAAATAACAATCAGTTTGTTATTTTCTTCTCTTTTCAATAAGAAAGAACTTTGAACACTCAATGTTGAGAAACTTGTCTGGAATCGATGATTTAAATGTTTCGATGTGACTTTGATCCAGTTCCTGCAATTCACTCGCTCTGATCTTTAATCTGCTGCTATATGCACCAATTTCACGTTTATACAACTCTTTGTCAATTTCAACAAATTGACTGGCACGTCCCCGCGCGGTTATTTATAGTTTTTATTCGCAAAAACTCTTAAAGAGATTTTTGATATAACATCACTATATGATGAGTTAATCAATTTAGAGTGGGCCTCCTACCACCTCAACTAATCAATTGTTTATCTTTTAATTGTAATTATTTTGGATTTTATCTTTTTAACTGCAATTATTTTGGATTTTTTACACTTGTGGATTTTTTGTTGAGGTATGGCCTATGATATGATGAGTTAATCAATTTAGAGTGGGCTAATCAGGTGGATACATCCAAATTTTCATTTAAATTGTTATGGAATTGGGAGATTGATTCAAGAAGTAATTCATCCGCCCTGCATTTTGTGAGACTTGACCTCATGGTACAATCACGGTGCACTAACCAATTGAGTAAAGAACTCGGGAGTAATCGATTACCTCTTGGTTTCAAAGTTATTTAATAGAAGTAATTTAGGAAAAATTGTAATTAATGATGTCTTATTTTTTTAATGGGACATATTTGTGAACAATGATTCGAAGAAAAGTGGGACGAAATGAGTAATATTTTACCATATATCCATATCAAGAGATGATAAACTAGCTTCACAATGAAAATGCAAACATAAAATCGAAATTTGGGTTTCTTTCATATTTTAACATTGTCTCGAATATTATACGAATAAGACATGGATGAGAACTAGTTAGGTGAACCGTGAACATCCCAGCCAAATTTATTTTTTATTATAATCAAGTTATAGAACATGTAACATATATATGGTGACTCTTTTCTATTTTGAGTTTGAATTTGGGAAGGGAAGATGAAGACTTGAACCCCTGTTCCCGGACTTTGAATGTGAAGTCAATTAAACTGGCGGAAGAAGTCATAAATGTGATTGTTAATCTCGTCTGCTTTTTCCATGTTGATGGAGTGTCCAACCCCTTCCATTACAACAATTTCCTGCAAAAGTGGGACTTTTTTTTTGAACTCACCACTGTGAATGTATTCCTTGATTCTTGGCATATGGTAAACCCGGTCAAGATTCCCCACTATGAACTTTGCTGGTACATTGATTTTAGCACCAACCCATGGTGCCATGAGCTCCCAAAAAGTGAATTCTGTCAACACCAAAGGGAATTTGTAGAGTATGATAATTATTCTTAATCTTCAAACAATCACACAAAAAGTGAAAAGAGAACTATTATGCCATGCTAATTAGTTTTAGAAAAGGTAAATGTACCGGTTAAAGTTTCGGTAAAAGTTGATTCCACCAGTGAAGCCACTTTTCTTATCAAATTTGGTGACATAGTAGTCAACTTCTTCCTGGGATAACCAAGACGGCAATGAGATAGGCGTATCTGCTGAATGTCCGAACAGGTTTCCTTTGGCTAACATAATTGGACCCGGAACTCTGTATGTTAGGAATTCCTTTATAACTCTTTCTGTCCCAATCTCTGCAAACTCGGCTTCCATTTCTCCAGGTTCCTGTTAGATTTGGCCAATTCTAAGTTGAAAAACATATATACTAGTATAAAACAGCATACTTTGGCCAAAAAAAAGTATAAAACAACATACAAGGAAAGATCGAGATCTAGGTTACAAACAAAAACAAGTAATTTATTTGCCTGAAATCTGCAGATGTAATAATCATTTCCATACACAGCTCTCCACCCATCAACGGGATTAAATTGTGGACTTAATGGAGTGTAAGGAACGCTGAGGTTTAACAGAGCTTCGACTTTGTCAGGCCTAAACGAGCACAAGTGCCAGGCCATGAAAGCACCCCATTCATGTCCAACCACGAACACCTTGTCTTGATCTGGAGCCACCACTTCCAAAAGCGCGACCAAATCACCCACCACGTGGAAGCTGGTGTAACTGCTTACCTCGTCTGGAGCATCGGAGTCTCCGAACCCCCGCAGGTCGGGAGCGACGACTCTGTAGCCAAGGGAAGACAAAGCATTGATCTGGTGACGCCAAGAATACCAGAGCTCCGAGAAGCCATGGAGGAATAGAATCACTGGCCCTTTCCCTTTCTCTGCTAAGTGAATGTTTACACCATTGACCTTCACTGTTCTGTGCTCTACCCCTTCCATTTCCATCTCCTCAGGCTCAGCTTTTCTTGCTGCTAATTTTTTTGCCCCTCTGAGTCTGAACTAAAACTTTGCCTAATTGAGAAGCGGAGAGTAAACGACGGTAAGAGCACATGTAATATATCGATAGGAGAGGCTACACGTGAAATTTAGAATTAAAACTAGTTTTATCTCTTAAGAATTAAAATGGGAGTTGCTAAATACCGTCATATTTTTGCTATTCACCGCCCCACTTTTTACACTTTTGTCATTTGGCGGAGCCTCCCCACTAGGGCGACTCTGCTACGGCGGAGCCTCCCCACTAGGACGGCTCTGCCCCGGCGGAGCCGCCCCACTAGGACGGCTTAGCCACGGAAGACTATTTTTTTTTTTAAAAAAAATTAGCTCTTTTTTTTATAAAAAAATTGGGTTTAGGGTCGGTGCCGCCCCAAGAGGGCGGCTTGGCCATGGCTCAGCCGCCCTAGGAGGGCGGCCTGGCCATGGCTAGGCCGTCGGAATGAGCAATTTTAGTAAAAAAAAATAAAAAAAACCTTAGATTTACAAAATAACAACATTTATTTCATAAAGATTTTCATACCGGTAAAGATTTTAGTTTGAAGGTTGTTTGAATGTTCTAAAAGATTTGGAGTTAGAAAGTTGAAAAAATATGAACAAAGGGCAAAAGTGTAAAAAAGTGGGACGGCGAATAGCAGAAATAGGGCGGGTTTAGCAGTTCAGAATTAAAATTTTGATTTTAGAAAGATATATGTGACGTCTAAAAAAGTAGTTTAAATATATATTTAGAGTGTGTTTGGATAAGAATATTCAAGAGCGTGATTCATTTTGATAGAGATTTTTTAAAATCTAAATTTAAAAAACTTGGTTTGCCAAAATTATATTTGGGGTTTTAAATATCTTGGAAAATTGGAGAGAGACTTTTAGAGGGCTCAAAACCTCTCTCCAAAATCCATGTAATATCGTCTTTTTAAAAATCATCTTCTTTTTAACTTAATCACCACATTAACTAACTTTCCTTTTTTTTAAATGAAAATTTTCTATTTTTTAACTTAAATGAAATGAGTAATTATTTGATGCGTGTAAATTTTGGACTCCACAAGCAGGTTGAGGAGTTGACACATGTCCATTTTTTAATTAATTAAGTTTTAATTTTTTCAATCTAGTCCCTAGGGGACACATGTCACCCTTCTAGACCCGCATGTGCAGTCTGCTAAACTCCACAGATAGTGTATTGAATAATTTTCCATGATAAAACTGTATTTTTGTGTTTTCACTTCTAAATTTTATTAAGAATATATATACATTATTACGAATCCAATGATCCATATGACATATTTTTATTCTTTTAATATTATTTTTTAAATTCAAATATATTATTTCATTAAAAAATTATGGATACCTCATAATCTACTCCTAAAAATCTTCATCCAAACTAAGATTTTTAAAAACTAGCATTTCAAAATGATACATTTCAAAATTTCTTTCTTTTTAAAAACTTTAAAATTTTAAAAACCTTCAATTTAGCTTTACTTGCAAAGCAATGCTGGAGGTTATTATTACACATTACACAATGAGGAATCACTTTGTTTCAAATTATGAAAAAAAAAGGCTCAAGATGGCGTATTGGGAGTGGTATTTCTGTCGAAGCTTTTGTTTTTAACTATATTTCTCAAATTTTATACCAGTAAGCATAGACGGAACTAGGGGGTGTGGGGTGAGGCAGCGGCCCCCCAAAGTTCCCAAAAGCCTTAAGTACCCTATGCAATTTTACTATTATAAATAAATTGAAATTCAAGTTCGCCCCTCCAATAGAATTAATAGATATAAAAGATTCATTTCTTTAGCTATTAATTAATTATAATTAAAGTTATATATGATTTTGGATAATTTACTTAAACGACTAATATTTTTAACATTATTACAATCATTCTTCATTCCAACTACATATATTACTTTTAAGTTACTTATTAACCAAAATCTACTTGTGATGTAGAGAAAAGATTTTGCTTATGAGCTTGCCCCAATTGCCTAAAACATAAATACATTATAACGCTATAACTTTATAAAGAAACTCTTTAAACTATAGATGTGCGTTTAGTTAGAGCTGAACAAAAGTAAGGTATATGATGAATGTTTAGTAAACAAAGATAAGTTATAACTTTCACCCCTCCAAACTAAAATTTCTAGTTCCGTCCTTGCCAGTAAGACATGGATGAGTACTTCCTAGGTGACAATACCAGCCAAATCTATTATACTCTATAGAACATTTAACATACATATATGGCAAGACTATTTTTCTATTTTAAGTTTTAATTTGGGAAGGAAAGATGAATATTTGAACCCTGTTCTTGGACTTTGAATGTTAAGTCAATTAAACTGGCGGAAGAAGTCATAAATGTGATTGTTAATCTCATCTGCCTTTTCCATGATGAAATACCCTGATGCGCCAAGGGCTTATCATGGACATTGATCGATCGTTTAACAATCATAAAAATAATCCCCACAAAAACTAGTTAGAATAGTTAGGGCAAGTAGGGGTCGAATCCCACAGAGAAGGGTAAAAATTTGTAAGAATATCCAAAGAATAAATTTTTTCCAACGAAATCACTTGGAAAACAGGGGATTAGAATTATCAATTGAAAAGAGAATAATTAAACTAAAAACAAAACAAAGTAAATTAAATCCAAATCTAAGGCAAATTATAAAGAAAACAATAATAAAAAAGCATACTTCTTCTCCAATGGTATGAATCAATCAAATTAACTATGGATCCTTGTTTTAAAAGGTGAATTTAGTATCTTATTCTTGATGACAACTGGTCTAGGAGAATCTCGCAAGACATCCTAACATGTATATTAGATAAGAGGTCGATCAAAGCTGCAGTTATCCATTTTATTCCTTCAGTGATCAATTACTTTTTCAGAGCCTAAAGACCACTTGAGAACAAAGCATTAAGAACAATTAATTTACACATATGCCTACAAGTAGAACCATACGACAGGCAATTTCTTGACAGCCGATAAACTGAATCCCATTAGGCAGCGGTCAAACAAACCTAATTTGCTACAAATAATCAAACTCGGAGGTCAAGTCTTATTTGATTTAGCTATAGATCTATCCAATTACGTCATTAGTGGCCATCCAAATCAATAACTATCAAGATCATAAAATAAAACAGGGACTTGCTTACTATCTATCAAGAACTTAACACCAAATTATAAGTATAGAAATCTCACAATAATCAATTGATTGAATTCACCAAAGGATAAGAAGTATTAAGAATTTAGCTACTCATGGATTTGGGAAAATCCATGAGAGGCATAAGAAAACTTACAAAACTAGAAGGAAAAATCCTCCCTTGATGGCACAAGGAATATCGCACCCCTCTTCAAGAAGAAGGGGTGTCGACACCCTTAAGAAAAACTAGAGAAAAACTAAAAGAAGAGAAATTATGAAGGTATCTAAAGATGTTGTGTAGGTGTGTGATTTGTGTTACAGGAGGTGGCTATTTATAGTGGATTAATTAGACTCCTCATAGACTTAGGAAAGGGCCTAGGATGGTTCTAGGTCTAACTTGGACTCCAAGTTGGATTAAAAGTCTTCATAGAGTAGAATCCAAGTCAAATTAGGATCCTGGAATTTTCTGGATTTCTGTAGAAACTTCGACGGAAGATTAGGGCTTGAAGATGGCAGAACTGGGCTTTGGACTTCAAAGCAAAGTTGTAGATCTCGAAATTAGCTTTCCAACGGCTACTCATGGGCTCAAAACGGACATCTGAGCAGAAAGTTATGGCCTTTCTACCAAGACTGCGCTGATTCCTAATCCAAATAGGAGTAGTTGCGGGAAATTACGGGATTTGGATATTTTCTTGGATATATGGGGCACAAATTGGGATTTTAACTCCAATTGTGAACTTATATGGGCTGTATATTATCCCATATAAAATATCCAAAAATCCTTAACTTCCGGGCTTCTTCTGGGCTTGGCTTCAATCCTTTGCAATTAAGCTCCAAATCTTCAATTCTTGCTTCTTGAAATAATTTTTCAATGGTCTTCAAATCTTCAAAATGTCTTCAAGAAATCTTCAAATACGAACTTCGAATCTTCAAATATTCATTCCAAATAGCTAAGTCCATAATTGAGTAAAAAGTGACCAAAATAGCTCCAAAAAGAGTGAAAAACAATAAGTTTTCACTTTTCTTGTCTTCAAGACCTAAAAACACAAATACTTGCAAAATATGGGTAAAATGCACATAAAAATAGCAAAAAGCATGGAAAAATAGCTATAAAAATAGGGGTAATTTAGGCTCGATCAAACATGAAGAACACAATGGAGATCATGGAGGGGATGATCAAGGATTGCAAAGAAGCATGGACAAGCTTAAAGGAGAGGAATGAATCGCAAGGTTTCATGAAGATGCCAATGGAATCGCACCAAAGATGCCATTAGGTGATGGAATCGCACCAAAGATGCCATTTGATCCTTTGAAGATGCCTTTAGGTCCGATGATAAGAGCAAGAGCTAAGAAGTTCAAAGATGCATTAACAAGCTTTGTTCGAACTCATCTTGAAGGCTTGAAGTCAATTGAAGATCAATTGGGAAGCATTGAAGTCGACATGATCAAGAATATTCCTAACGATTCCGAGCTTTGCACTTTACTTGAAATCGTTGAACCCTAGAGCTTACATTGTGTAATTCGGCCATATGGGCTTTAATTCTATCTTAGACTAGTTAATTATGTAGTTTAGACCTTGTTTAGGGTTGGGCCTTGTTCAATTAAGTCCAATCCTTAGCTATTTTTCTTATTGGTTGTAATTTAGGATAGTTTCTAGATGATTCTATGTGTAAACCGCCCTAGCCCCTTGCATTGAATGCATAGGTCGGTTTAAGGGGGTTCTTGCGCTACTTGGTGCCTATATAAGGCCACAAATAGCTCTTGTAAAAGTGAAGTTGAGTTGATTAATAAAGTTGAGGTTTATACAACCAAATTGATTATCTTAGCTTCATTGTTCTAGTTTGAGCAAACTTAGGGTTCTTCAATCTTGTAGAGTCCTAGCAAACAATTAGGTTGTGTGAGATTAATTGTTTGTGAATCTTGAGATCTTAGGTGTTCAATTGCAGGTCTAATTGAAGATTTAAGGCCGACGAACGAAGAGAATTGCTTAGGTGAAGATCATCGATTTTATTCATTTAGAAGAGTTGGTGTTTCAAGTCGACTTTGCTGGATATTCAAAGGGTAGATCTGAATCTAACACAACTAGATTCATATCAATTGGTAATCAGAGCATAGGTTGTCATCTTCAATCGGTAAATCTATCATTCTATCATCATTCATCAAGTTTTTCATCCATCTTATTCATTTTCTTGAAAAATAAAAAAAATCAGAAACTTCGAAAAATCATAGTGGATTCATCTTAACTCCGTTTGCTTTGAAATTTTAGATTTGAGGTCCTTTTAACTAGAAGTTATATAAAAAATATCAAAAAATAAAAAAAAATAAAAAAGATTTCGACCAGAAACTTGTGATTTTTGTTCTAGATTCGTTTGAGCTCAGAAAGCTTTGAAATTTGAGCTATAGACTTCTTTTAGTGTGATATTTCTGGGAAAAATATTGAAAAAAATCAAAAAGCTATGGTGTTATCGACTTTTTGCAGGAACTAGGGTTTTGAATTGGGAATTTGGGGATTAGGGTTTCTATTGTTCAATTGATTCAATTTGTTGCAATTAACCTTAATTGATTGTTTGATTGAGATCCTTGGGTTGCTTTTACTGTGAATTAAGGTTAAATTTGAAGAATTTCAGGTTAAAACCCTATTAGAGACAAGTGGTACAAAATTGGATTGAAGTGGTACTAGGGTTTTCTAATCGACTTGAATTGTTTGATTTGTGTTTGAATGGAGTTTTTGTGCAGCAATTTGGAGAAGGAAATTCGACACAAGAGGCCTGCATAAGTGGTTTGGTTTTGGTTTAGATCACTTTCCTTTGATTCATAAAAATTTTGCTACTAATTGTTTGTTCCTCAAGTAGGTCACGAGAAGAAAGGGGTTCTCTAACGAGTTGCTCTTATTAGGCCTATTAAAGCTAGTAAAAGGCATAATCTTGTGAGATCATTAAGAGAGTAGTGGACCGCCAATCCATAGGTTGAGTGTAAACACGAGAGCACAAAGGTATACACACACACACACTTGTGAGAAATTTTTACTACTAATCTTTGTTTTTGTGTAGGTACAATGGGAGACAAATTACAAGGAGGTGAGCAAGCCAATTTGGCTGCTATGTTGCAAACCCTAATGCAATGCATGGATACTATGAATACTAGGTTTGATGCTTTGGCTAATGATGTCCAACAAGTAAGAGAGGGACAAAATCAACAAGCTCAACCTCCTCAACAAAGAGGCAATGCCGCAAACAATGAAAGAGTTCAACCTCCACCGCCAAGACAAGTTGTTCCTAGAATAGATCCTATGGAGAGATTGAGGCAACAAGAGCTTGGGGGTCAAGCTTATAATGAGAATTTGCGACCTAGGAGGGGAGTTGAAAGAGAGGAGCCTAAAGACAACATCAAGTACAAAATCCCTAAATTCAATGGGAGAGGGTCACTGGCGGATTAGTTGGAGTAGGAGTCAAAATTGGACATGTATTTTGATTATCACCCCTATGCCGAATCTAAGAAGGTGCAAATTGCTAAATTGAAATTGAAAGCGGATTTTGCTAAATTGGAATCTGAATATAGGATTCAAGAAAAGGCTAAGAATGTTAGTTCTAGTGTGAATTACGTTGACAACAAATCTGTTTTGGTGGATAAGCATGCTAGTTCTAAGAAAGTTGTTAAAGAGTGTATGTTAGCTACTAAGAGTGAGATTAAAGAAGCTTTGAATGATAATTCTATTTTGATCTTGTTTTTGCTTAAAAATACACTTGCTGCTACTCACAACTTGGAAAGAGAGCTTCCAAGCAACATTGTTTCTCTTTTGAGTGATTATGTAGATGTGTTTCCTGAGGAAATTCCTAGTGGTTTACCGCCAATTAGAGGGATTGAACATCAAATTGACTTCATCCCTGGGGCGCAAATACCTAATAAGCCAGCTTATAGGATAAATCCTGAAGAAACAAAGGAGTTAGAGAAGCAAGTTGGAGAGCTACTACAAAAGGGTTTTGTGCGTGAAATCCTTTCTCCATGTGCAGTTCCTGTTTTGCTTGTTCCTAAGAATGATGGAACTTGGAGAATGTGTGTTGATTGTAGGGCAATAAACAACATAACGGTAAAGTATCGTCACCCTATTCCTAGATTAGATGATATGCTTGATGAATTGCATGGTGCTTGCTTATTTTCAAAGATTGATTTAAATAATGGCTATCATCAAATTCGCATGAAAGAGGGTGATGAATGGAAAACTACCTTTAAAACTAAGCTAGGGTTGTATGAATGGTTAGTTATGCCTTTTGGTTTGATTAATGCACCTAGTACTTTCATGAGGCTAATGAATCTGTTTTGAAAGCTTATATTGGCAAGTTTGTTGTTGTTTATTTTGATGATATACTTGCGTATAGCCGAAACCTAGATGATCATATTAAGCACTTACGTTGTGTGTTAGATGTACTTAGGGTTGAGAAGTTGTATGCTAACCTTAAGAAGTGCACCTTTTGCATAAACAAGCTTGTTTTTCTTGGTTTTGTGGTGTCATCTCAAGGTATAGAAGTTGATGAGGAGAAGATCAAGGCAATCAAAGAATGGCCAACACCCACCAACGTTGGTCAAGTGAGATCTTTCCATGGATTAGCCGGATTTTATTGGAGGTTTGTTAAGGACTTTAGCACCTTAGCCGCCCCTATTACAAGTGTGATGAAGAAGAATGCACCATTCAAGTGGGGAAAAGAACAACAAGAAGCATTTGAGACCTTGAAGGAAAAACTAACTAATGCTCCTTTGCTTGTTTTGCCTAACTTTAACAATACCTTTGAGATTGAATGTGATGCATCAGGGGTTAGAATTGGAGCTGTTTTAATGCAAGGTGGGAGGCCCGTAGCTTATTTTAGTGAGAAGTTGAATGGGGCTGCATTGAATTATCCAACCTATGACAAAGAGTTGTATGCTCTTGTGAGAACATTACAAACATGGCAACACTATCTTTGGCCTAAAGAGTTTGTGATTCACATCGATCATGAAAGCTTGAAGTATTTGAGAGGCCAACAAAAGTTGAAGAAACGACATGCTAAGTGGAGTGAGTTCATTGAGAGTTTTCCTTATGTAGTGCGTTACAAACAAGGTAAAAAGAATGTTGTAGCCGATGCTTTATCAAGGAGGTATGTCTTACTTTCAATGCTTGATTCTAAGTTTCTTGGATTTGAGTTTATTAAGGAATTGTATGCTAGTGATGTTTACTTTGGTGAAATCTTTAAAGCATGTGAAAATTCTGGATTTGGAAAGTATTATATGCATGATGGATTTTTGTTTAAAGAATCTAGATTGTGTGTGCCTTCTTGCTCATTGTGTTATGTTCTTGTGAGGAATCGCATGAAGGGGGGTTTAATGGGTCACTTTGGAGTTGATAGAACATATGAGATATTGCATGAACACTTCTTTTGGCCTAAGATGCGATATTATGTAGGAAAGCATGTTTCTAGTTGCATTGTTTGTTTGCAAGCTAAATCTACATCTAAACCTCATGGATTGTATACTCCTTTGCCTATTCCTTATGAACCATGGGCACACATTAGCATGGATTTTGTGTTAGAATTACCTCGTTCTAAGAGAGGTAAAAATTCTATCTTTGTG
The DNA here is from genome assembly GCA_001974805.1 of Corchorus capsularis. NCBI lineage: Eukaryota > Viridiplantae > Streptophyta > Magnoliopsida > Malvales > Malvaceae > Corchorus > Corchorus capsularis. Next base: position 37,918 of record AWWV01015208.1, read on the forward strand.
GTTGTTGATAGGTTTTCTAAGATGGCACACTTCATTGGATGCACTAAAACGGATGATGCCATTAATGTAGCTAATTTGTTCTTTAAAGAGATTGTTAGATTACATGGAATGCCTAAGACGATTGTGAGTGATAAAGATGCTAAGTTCTTAAGTCACTTTTGGAGGACATTATGGGCTAAGTTAGGTACAAAGTTGTTATTTTCAACTACTTGTCATCCTCAAACCGATGGCCAAACTGAAGTAGTTAATAGGACTTTGTCAACCTTGCTTAGGGCATTAATTAAGAAGAACTTAAGAATTTGGGAGGATTGTTTACCTCATGTTGAGTTTGCATACAATAGGAGCATACATAGTACTACTGGATATTCACCTTTTGAAACTGTGTATGGCTTTAATCTTTTAATCCCATTGGATTTGTTGAGTTTACCTTTGAGTGTGCAAGTCGATGGTGAAAGAAAGGCCGATTTTGTTAAGGATCTTCATGCTAAGGTTAGAGCTCAAATTGAGAAGAAAACACAACACTACATGAAGGTTGCTAACAAGGGGCGTAAAGAGGTCATCTTTGAACCTGGAGATTGGGTTTGGTTGCATCTAAGGAAGGAGAGATTCCCTGAAAAGAGAAAGTCTAAGCTCCTACCTCGTGGAGATGGTCCATTCCAAGTCTTGGAGAGGATCAACAACAATGCCTACAAGCTAGATCTTCCTAGTGAATATGGCAATGTAAGTGCTACTTTTAATGTTTTCAAACTTATCCTTGTTTGATAGTGATGCAGATTTGAGGACAAATCCTTTTCAAGGGAGAGGGGATGATGCGCCAAGGGCTTATCATGGACATGAAGAACAAAATGGAGATCATGTAGGGGATGATCAAGGATTGCAAGGAAGCATGGACAAGCTTAAAGGAGAGGATGGAATCGTAAGGTTTCATGAAGATGCCAATGGAATCGCACCAAAGATGCCATTAGGTGATGAAATCGCACCAAAGATGCCATTTGATCCTTTGAAGATGCCTTTAGGTCCGATGACAAGAGCAAGGGCTAAGAAGTTCAAAGATGCATTAACAAGCTTTGTTCGAACTCATCTTGAAGGCTTGAAGTCCATTGAAGATCAATTGGGAAGCATTGAAATCGACATGATCAAGAATATTCCCAACGATTCCAAGCTTTGCACTTTACTTGAAATCGTTGAACCTAGAGCGTACATTGTGTAATTCGGCCATATGGGCTTTAATTTTATCTTAGACTAGTTAATTATGTAGTTTAGACCTTGTTTAGGGTTGGGCCTTGTTCAATTAAGTCCTTAATTCTTAGCTATTTTTCTTATTAGTTGTAATTTAGGATAGTTTCTAGATGATTCTATGTGTAAACCGCCCTAGCCCCTTGCATTGAATGCATAGGTCGGTTTAAGGGGGTTCTTGCGCTATCTTGGTGCCTATATAAGGCCACCAATAGCTCTTGTAAAAGTGAAGTTGAGTTGATTATTAAAGTTGAGGTTTATACATCCAAATCGATTATCCTAGCTTCATTGTTCTAGTTAGGGTTCTTCAATCTTGTAGAGTCCTAGCAAACAATTAGGTTGTGTGAGCTTAATAGTTTGTGAATCTTGTGATCTTAGGTGTTCAATTGCAGGTCTAATTGAAGACTTAAGGCCGACGAACGAAGAGAATTGCTTAGGTGAAGATCATCGATTTTATTCATTTAGAAGAGTTGGTGTTTCAAGTCGGCTTTGGTGGATGTTCAAAGGGTAGATTTGAATCTAACACAACTAGATTCGTATCATACCCAAATCCCTCCATTTACGATTACTTCTTGGAAAAGTGGTACAATTTTCTTGAACCCACCATTGTGAATAAATTCCTTTATGCCAGGAACATGATAAACCAGGTCTTCATCGACAATGAACTTAACTGGTAATATGATTTTACAACCACCCCATGACGCCGTGAGTTCCCAATTTTTGTCATTTACAAACAATAAAACAAGGATTTCATCTTGCAATCCTAAACGAGAAAACGTCATTGAAACTATGTAGATAGTAGAAGTTTTCAAGAGTTATTATTTGATACACCGTCAGTGTAGTTTTTGGACTCCACAAGCGGGTTCAAAGGTTTGACAAGTACTCCATTTCAGAATTAATTAGATTTTTAAGAATTTCAATCTAGTACCTTAGGGGACACATGTCTCCCTTTTAGACCCGCAGGTGCAGTCTACTAAACTCCACTGACGGTGTATTGAATAATTTACCTTTCAAGAATTCAGACACAAAGTTTACATATCCAATTTTCAGTAATTGTTGATTCCACCAGTGGAGCCTTTCATGTCAAATTTAGTGATATAGTAGTTAACTTCTTCCTTCGACAACCAACAAGGCAACATAATTGGGGTGTCTGCTGACCGTTTCAACAGGTTGGCTTTGGGTAACATAAGTGGACCTGGAACTCTGTATGTTAAGATTTCCTTGACAACAATTGGGCTTGAAGCGTGTTCTAGCTGGTAGCTGCGCTCGCATCATTGGTTACCCCTTCAAGATTGACTTTGTCCTCAAGATCCAAGCTAGGATAGGTGCTGCACAACTCGATGGCGTAGAACACTCTTCGACTCTAGTATTGGAGAGATTTCACCCTTGTATTCCTTCAGCAAGGAGACATGGAAAACAGGATGAATCCTTGAGCTATCAGGCAAGGCAAGCTGATAGGCAACTAGTCCAATCTTTCTCAAAATACGATAAGGCCCAAAGTACTTATTGCCCAACTTCGAAGAAGGGTGACAGGATACTGAATGTTGTCGATATGGTTGAAGTTTGACAAACAGCCTCTTCAAAGTGTTTCTTTATGCGATGATGGTCAGCTTGCATCTTCTTCGATTTGGAACTCGAGCTAAATTGATTTCCTGGCGGGTGAGCGTTGTTTGGCGCTCAACCAAACATTCATCAACCTGAGCAATTTCGGTAAAGCCAGGCAAATAAGAAGATACGATTGGAGGGGGTTGTCCATAGACTGCCTCAAAAGGAGTCATTCCGATAGTTGAGTGAAAGGAGTTATTGTGATCATTCAGCACAATGTAAGACCTTGAACCATGTCTTTGGATTGATACGGGGTTAACTCAAATAGGCTAGAAATGAGTTGTTTTCACCAAGCCCGAACAAATAGTGTGCTTAAAGTGCTTAAAATGAGCACTTCAAATCCTAAGGGTAAGTGTTTGGATAGTGTTTAGGCTAACTAAGGATCAATTCAAAAGGAATTGATGAAATTATAAGCACACGGATTCAATCACTCAAGGATACAGATTTCACCACCAAGAGCTAGAATCGATCGAAACTCACCACCAAATGAACACTAATTGATACAGATTCACCACAAATAAAATTCAAAAGATGAACAAGTTTCTATTAATGCCAAATCAACAAGAGATACAGATTCACCACTCAAATTGATATAGGAAAGTTTGCAAGAACCTAGACAAGGTTACAAAGCAAAACAAAATGTTCAAAGTTCAAAATACAAGTCTAATTTGCTAAGGTGCTTATCCGTAGCTTATATACTAGGATTAGCACACTAAACACACTTACTTAAGCTAATTAAAAATGCTTAATTAAAACAGATTACAACTTAAACAAAATACAACCGAATTAGCTCAAATGAGCTCAAAATGAGTGTGAACTCAATTCGGATTGTAGGCAGCCAGTTTACTCTTCTCCATGCATGAAATCATGATGTTTCAACTTGACAATCAACTAGCTTCATCTTCTAACCATATGAGAGTACTTCACTGTAGGATTTTCCAAGCCAAAATAGTTGACTACAACGTGTCATTTGGTGGAAGGATAATCATCAACACTTGTCACACAAAGAGAGGTGCTTGCTTTCCACCTAGGCTCAATGTTGGAGAGGTGCTTGCTTGGCTCCACGTTGGCTTCTTGGTCCCACCTATGATGACATGGCACTAAAGCAAGCTGCTCACATGGCAAGGTGCTTGCTTCACTAAATGCAACAACATCACCCAAATCATCTTGTTGAAGAAAATGGGACACTCCCGTGTCATGGATGATCACTAGCAAAGCACCGTAAATATGTTTTAAGGCACCTATTCAGCACTTCCGATTGCCCATCAGTTTGAGGGTGGTAAGCACTACTTAGCTTGAATTGAGTCCCCTGAAGCTTAAATAACTCATGCCAAAAAGAGCTAATGAAAATAGGGTCTCGATCACGCACAATGGACCTATGAAGACCGTGAAGCTTTCCCATTTCTTTGAAAAATAGCTCAACAAGTTGAGAAGTAGTGATAACCACGAAGTGAAAGTATTTGGAAAGATGATCCACTACAACCCAGATAATGATTCAACCACCTGATAAAGGCAGGTGAGTAATAAAATCCATGGCAATATCTTGCAAAATGTGAGAAGGTATAGGCATGGCTGTAATAATCCTCCAGGCTAAGTAGGCAAATAGTTGACTTAATTATTGACATGTGCAGCAATTGGAGATAAACTCCGCAATAGATTTGCGCATTCCATGCGAAAAGAAATTTGTAGATAATTATCAAATTTAGCAAATTTAACAAATTATCAAATTATCAAATTTAGCAGATTTAACAATTATCAATTTTACGCCACTCTATTACTAGAGGTAAAATACCAATCAAGCTTCATTCAATAACCTAATTGAACATATTGGTCTAGGTTTCGAAGCGTACTTCAATTCCTAACATGCTAATTAGCTAATCTCACTCTGTTCAGCCCAAAGATTAACTCTTTTATTCCATATTTCTTCCAACGGTGAATGCAGGATCATCAAAGAATAAAGCATTAAGAAAATTCAATACTCACATGCATAAATAATTATAACCAAACTTATCTTCCTCTGTTACTGGTTGAGCTTCTAGATTTCGATAAGGTTTGATAAATCCCATTGTACCCATGGTTCGTGGTGTACAATCAGCATCGATTATTAGGTCTGACCGTTCAGTACTCGACCTAATAAAAGCTATAGATCAATCAAATTATCTCATTAGTGGCCACCTAAATCAATAAAATTAATGATCTTAATCATAATCACAACCATAATCAATCAAATATTACAATCACAATTATGATCTTCTTCACAGGGATTAATAAACATATTCAATCAAGAAAAATCACATCAAATTATAAGAACAAAAATCTCCCCATATCAATTAATTGAAATTATCAAAGGAAAAGAAGTATAAAGGATTAAACACTCATGAATTGAGTGAAATCCATAAAAACTAATAAAGAAATAGAAAACTTACAGAGGTCTCCACCCCTTGGGCGGCTGCGCAAGGAAGAAGAGAGAAAACGCAGCCTTCAAGAAAAGATTGTATCTAAGAAAAAAGAATAAGTTGTAGAGAATTCTTCTAAGGTTTCCACTTAAGTGGGTATATATAGGAGGCTACCTAGGGGTTAAAATTAGAGTCCTAACTGACTTAGGAGACTCCAAGGGTTGTGCTGGGCTTAGTATCATGTCTTCAAGTGGATCCAAACAACTTTGGTGGGCTAAGAATAGATAAAACTGAAGTATGGCCCAAAACTGCTACTATCCGAAATGTTCAAGGGCATTTTTGACCATCTTAACGCCAAAACTGGGCTTTGGGATCTTCAGCAAAGTTGTAGATCTTCGAGTTAGCTTTCAAACACATCTTGAATCATCGCATTGAAGCTCTGTAGAAAAAGTTATGAATTTTCTCCCAAAGTGTCGCTGAAATCGCAATCCATTGGAACAGCTTCAAGAGGAAGACTCAAAAGTTTAAACGCTGATTTTGGCAGCCCGACTGTCCCTGGGTGCCCAGCTGACATGCCCAGGTGCCTTGGTTGTAAGCCTAGCCGTCTAGCTCAACTGGAGAACCATCAAGATGTCGCGTCTTCTTCTTCTCTTGACTTGTGTTCTTGATCCTTTCACCTTGGAAACTTGTATCATTAATCTTCATAGCTTCCATAAGCATAAAGATAAGCTTCAAAGGGTCTTCAATCACGAACATAAAAGCTCCAAAATCTTCATGAAATTTCCACTTGAATATTTGTGTCATTACTCCATCAAAATAACTCCAAAAAGTAGGAAAAATAGTACTTTTGCACTTTTCTTGTCTTCAAGACCTATGATCACAAATATTAACAAAATAAGACATAATCAAGCTCAATCAAGCATTAATCCTCCTAAAAACATTAGAAAATGACCATAAAAATATGTCATATTTTGGTCTAATCATATTTCCCCCACACTTAGGCTTTGCTAGTCCCTAGCAAACTAGTATAGAAAACCTAACTAAAACAAAAAGTTAGTGCTAAACTAAACAAACAATGCAAGTACTGATTCCACTTTCGTAGGTGCACGACGACACTTAGCATGTGACGCAAGCCTTGAAAACTCTATATGTCTATAAAGGAGGTGTTATAGTCACCTGACACAAGTCATTTAGATGGACGAAAATCCCCCCCGAAGCCGCTGGACATAAGCAGTTTTGACCCGACTTGTGTTTTTTCCAAGTTAAGCCAATTTAGCTTACTTGGGCCGACCCAATGATGTAATCAACAACCCAAAATATCCCTAATGATCCCTAGGGTTAAATTAAGTTATTCTTAACTCTAATTTTAAGCTACGCAGCCACCTATATAAATATCAACTTTAGGTGATAGAAAACCTAAGCTAGTTTTACCTATTTTAAACTTACTCTTATTTTCTCTGTTTTTGCAGCAGCCTTTTACCTTTGGTTTTGTAAGTTTCTTATTTCTTTACGACTTTTATGGATTCCACTCAAGTCATGAGTGGCTAATTCATTTATACTTTCTTTCCTTTGACAATTTCAATCAATATCTTATAGAGAGACTTTTGTTCTTCATGATTTGATTTATCTATTGAATAATTATTTCAACTTGTAGACACCCGTTTTTGTCCTATATCCTTTAATTTGGGTCGAGTTAGCATTAGGGTCATCCAGGGGCATTTTGGTCATTTTCACATCTAGGGGGGCATTTTGGTCATTTTTGCATGTAGGGGGTATTTTGGTCATTCTTAATCTACTTTTAATTTATATTAGCTTGTTCATTTTAGTCATCTAGATTGCATTCGAAAAAACCGAAAAATCTTAATATGCACCTTGGCATTTTTGCATATTTTCATTTAGTAATTTAGTTGCATCTTCATTTAGCTTAGTATTGTTGCATTTTAATCATATAGTTTAAGCTCAATTGGTTCATTGATTAATTAACCCTTTAGCAATTAGTTAGACATTGCATAAGTTGGATTTGCATTTTTGTGTGCTTTTTCATTTCATTGGCATATTAGTAAAATCAATGATAAA
>AWWV01015210.1:0-43983 GCA_001974805.1 Corchorus capsularis
AACTCGGATTGTCTAGTTTGCAAAAGGTAACATCAGTATTTCGAATGTTGGTGTATGGTGTACCAGCTGATTCTACCGACGAATACATTAAAATTGGAAAATCAACAACAGTTGAAAACTTGAAGAAATTTTGTCGAGCCATTGTGGAAATATTTGGAGAGCGTTATTTGAGGGCACCAAATGCTAATGATGTAGCAAGACTACTTGAAATCGGTGAGAAACGTGGTTTTCCAAGAATGCTAGGGAGTTTGGATTGTATGCATTGGACATGGAAAAACTGTCCAACGGCTTGGGCAGGACAATACAGTGGTCGTAGTGGATCTCCAACCATTATTCTTGAGGCTGTAGCTGATTATGATTTGTGGATATGGCATGCATATTTTGGTTTGCCTGGTTCAAACAATGACATTAATGTGTTGGAGGCATCCCACCTATTCGCAAACCTTGCTGAAGGTGTCGCACCTCTGGCTCATTATGTTATTCAAGGAAAAGAGTATACCACAGGATATTATTTAGCCGATAATATATATCCTAAATGGTCTACTCTTGTACAAACCATTCATGATCCTCGAGGTCCAAAAAAAGCAGTTATTTGCAAGGATGCAAGAAGCATGTAGAAAGGATGTAGAACGTGCATTTGGAGTTCTCCAATCACGATTTGCAATTATCAAGGGACCGGCACGTTTTTGGAACAAGGAGATATTGCATGATATAATGTCAGCATGTATCATAATGCACAATATGATCATTGAAGATGAACGTGATCTAAATGCGGACATTGGAAATTGGATGGAAGCACCGGCCCCTGAAGTAGAGATGGTCAGAGATGAAACCGCTCGATTTCAAGAATTCCTTGCTCGACATAAATAAATCAAAGATAAGGACGCTCATTCTGCACTTCGTAATGCATTGATTGAACATCTATGGGAGCGATATGGGAATTCAGAAAATTTTAGCTTAAATATGCTAAGTAAAAGCATCATGTGAATTAATATTTCTTGTAATATTTTGGTAATGAATTTTTTAATAAAAATAATAACTATTACTCGTATTATTTATTTAATAATTTTTTTAATTAATGGTATTTAACCATATTATTATTAATTTCTTAATAATAATTTTTTTCCAATAAATAAATAAATATTACAAGTTTTATCTAATTCTTAATTAATTTTTATAAATATATTATATTTATGGAAATGTATAACAATTTTTTGAAAACAAAAATAATTTACAATTAAATAATTGTTTAGCACCAATTTGATGTACAATACATTGGAGAGCAAAAACTTTTGGTGTAAACATATTCTCCAAAGATTCTTTTTTAACACTATTTTAGTGCAAAATTTAGTGTACAACATTGGCCTTGCTCTTAGTACTTGGCAGGCACTGGACTGTTTTGTTGGGTGGGTGTCTGGCCAAAAAAAACTGTTGGGTGATAATTGTTGTTGGATTTTCTTGTTTGTAGCTATTCCAAATTATTACATATTTTTTCAACATGTTCATAATTCATTACAACATTTTTCTAACACTTATTCGCTTTGATTTTTTTTTTTTGTCTGGCCATAATTAGCTTTAAATTCAAATACTCATTTTACAACCCACTGTATGTTGAGTTCGGTACCAAAAGAAAGAAAGAAAAACAAACAAACGAAACACCACTGTATGTTAATATGTCAAGCATTACTAGTATTTTGCTTGGTCAATGAACTTTAAAAATTATGTACCCAAAAAAAATGAACTTTAAAAATTATGTACCCAAAAAAAAAATGAACTTAAAAAATCAATTAAGAAATTCCATAACTAGAGGCAGTAAATGGTCTTTCATATTATTTTTTTTTAATTAATTTGTCAAGTAATATTCCAAGAGGGATTCCTTTCTTATTGGTTGAAGACATGGATGAGGCCATCCCATTCCCACCCAAAATTTTATTACAACGAAAAGCATAAAAATTAACACACGGAGGTGGCAAAGCAGGGCAACAAGCCAACACACAACTGAGCTTGAAAAATAAAATCAGTTAATTAAAGTGGCGGAAGAAGTCATAAATGTGATTGTTAATCTCGTCCGCTTTTTCCATGTTGATGAAATGTCCAACCCCTTCCATTACAAGGATTTCCTGCAAAAGTGGGACTTGTTTCTTGAACTCACCATTGTGAATGTATTCCTTGATGCCTGGCATATGGTAAACCACGTCTAGATCCCCCACTATGAACTTTGCTGGTACATTGATTTGAGCACCCATCCATGGTGCCATGAGTTCCCAATTTCTGTCAACACCAAAGGGAATTTGTGGAGTATATATAAGATTATTATTCTTAATCTTCAATCAATCACACAAAAAGAAAAAAGAGAAGTATAAATTAAATGAACCATTATGCCATGCTAATTAGTTTTAGAAAAGGTAAATGTACCGGTTTAAGTTTCGGTAAAGGTTGATTCCACCGGTGAAGCCACTTTTCTTGTCAAATTTGGTGACATAGTAGTCAACTTCTTCCTGAGATAACCAACAAGGCAATGAGATTGGCGTATCTGCAGAATGTCCGAATAGATTTCCTTTGGCTAACATAATTGGATCCGGAACACTGTATGTTAGGAATTCCTTTATAACTCTTTCTGTGCCAATCTTCGCAAACTCGGCTTCCATTTCTCCAGGTTCCTGTTAGATTTTGCTAATTCTAAACATATAAAATAGCCTACAAGGAAAGAATCAAGATCTTGGTTTAATTTATTTACCTGAAATCTGCAGATGTAATAATCATTTCCATACACAGCTCTCCACCCATCAATGGGCTTAAATTCTCGACTAAAATTTAGATAAGGAACGCTGAGATTTAACAGAGCTTTGACTTTGTCAGGCCTAAACAAGCACAAGTTCCAGGCCATCAGAGCACCCCAGTCATGTCCAACCACGAACACCTTGTCTTGGTCCAGAGCCACCACTTCCAAAAGTGCAACCAAATCACCCACCACGTCGAAGCAGGTGTAACTGCTTACTTCGTCAGGAGCGTCGGAGTCTCCGAACCCCCGCAGGTCGGGAGCCACAGCTCTGTAGCCGAGGGAAGACAAAGCATTGATTTGGTGACGCCAAGAATACCAGAGCTCCGGGAAGCCATGGAGGAACAGAATCACTGGCCCTTTCCCTTTTTCTGCTACGTGAATGTTTATACCATTCACCTTCACTGTTCTGTGCTCTACCCCTTCCATTTCCATCTCCCAAGCTTTTCTTGCTCCTAAGTTTTTTGCCCCTCTCAGTGTGAACTAAAACTTTGCCTAACTGAGAAGTAGAGTAAACGACGGCAATAACTAGAACACATGTAGGTGACGCAGCGGTGAGATTGAAAATGGTGAGATTAAAAGTTGTGGTGGAGAATCGCAGTGGTGAGATTGAAATATGGAATCGTGAGATTAAAGTTTGCAGTGAAAAAATTGTGTTCGGTAAAAAGCAGCGATGGTGATGTGATGGGAAGTTAAAATGACATTTAACGACATAAAATTAAAATGAATGAATAAATTGTTTTTATTTATATATATACATTATTTTGTTAATCATATATAATGCATACAATAACATAATAATCACAACAATATAACGTGGCATATGTATGTATAAAATAAAATATAAAATCAAACTATCTCTATAAAATAGAGGTTAATTGCTCAATTAAGGGCAAAACGTTTCTATTTCGGTCTAATTTGGGGCACAACGTTTCAATTTGGTTTATTTGGGACAAAATGTCTCGAAATCGCGTCAATTAAGGGCATGGGTCAATTTAGACGGTGCGTGTATTACACTTTCTAAATGAGGCGCGTGACAAGCTTTTACTTTAAATTTTTGTATTTTAAAATGTTATAATATTTCAGAAAATTATTTATTACTATTTATCTGGACTGTCCATTTTTATTTGCCTTTTTCTTTAGAAAGATCTAATGGCCACAAACACATTCCTAGTAGTTCTTCATTCCTCTACCGATCAAACCAAACATTTTTTTTAAGTGCTAAGAATGTCTTTATTGTTTCCATCAAAACCACCCGTCAACCAACAATATGCATTGGATATTTGTTTCTTGAGTTTCTTCTCTTCAAGCAAACCACTCATATAAACATTTTATGTCAACACATTGAAAAAGAAAGAAAAACAAAACCCATTTTATCTAACAATAATGAATAAATTAATACCGAGCGAACCATGAAAATCAGGTTCCTCCGCCAAGCTTTTGGGCAGTCATGAGGCTCTTTGGCTGAGATTGCTGATGCTCTGGAGTCCTTGCTCGAGCTTTGTGTTCTTGATAACCCTAACCCCTAACCCTAACCCTAACCCTAAACGAAACAGATCTGATTCTTTCTTCTTCTTTTTTTGGCATCAAAATCAAATCTGGTTCTGATATCGTTTTTTTTTTTTCTTTTTTATTTTCGTTTTCTTTCTCTCCTTTTTTTAAGGAAATTCTGAAATTATTTTTTTAATAATTAAAAATATTTTTTATTGACTTGACGGTTTCCGTTACACTCTAACGGCGCGTTTACTTCACTCTCCCAAAGAATCTTCCCCAAATTGACAGTCTGCCCCTAATTGAAGCCAATTGGAAACGTCTTGCCCCAAATAGACCAAATTGAAATATTGTGCCCCAAATTAGACCGAGACAGAAACATTTTGCCCTTAATTTAGCAATTAGCCTAAAATAGATTTTATTCTTTGACATAAGGGTAGTCAAAATAAATATATAATGGTTTCACTTCCTAAGAAAAAATAAATTTAATGGTTCACTAATTAATTGGCACTCATTAAACTCTCTGCTATGGTTTCCCTTATCATTGAAATTTGGAGATCACTTTCGTCTGCCCTACCATCATCACCATTTCCAGCATTACCACTTGATTCTCCACGAAAAAAATTGGGTCTAACAGTTGGTTGTTCAGGCATATTTTCAAACTCTTGAAAACCTATATCTTCTGATCCAGCATGCCTTCTAACTTTACTAAATTTTACTGTATGATATATATATATATAGCATTCAACTCCATCAAACTTTGGTCCGGAAAAATAATCCATCAAACAATTATGGCCACCATAGAAGAAAAAAAGACACAACATATATGTATATATATCACTTGTAAAGTTTAAATAATATAATAAAAATATTCAACAAATAATCAAATACTAAAAGAAATCAATCCTTTTATGTTGAATTTAATTTTCGAATTCAAATTCAAGATGCTGGTTTTACTCTTTGTTTTCTATATTGGTTATTATTTGCTGGTATTGGTGGCTTGCTTATTTCAAATTCCTTTAGGAGCAACGTTGTTCGATTGTTAGGTGTCATACAATGGCTGAAACACTTTCTGGTTTGTGTTCGAAGCTATCAATTCAAGAGGGGGATCAAGATAAGGTGGTCGTCGAAGGGGACTGGATTGATGGAGCGGATGGAGAAGATGCTTGGTTCTGTCTTATTGGCAATCTTTTTTCGAAGAAGAAACCACCGAATGTGCAGGAAGGCATGAGACTTGTTATTTGTCAAGCCTGGAAGATGGAAAAGGACTTGATTGTCAAGGAAGTGGGCGATCAATTATTCGTTTTTCAGTTTGAAGAACTGAATGTTCCTTTTGTTTGGCAAATTGCAGCGTCGGCTAGGAGCGGTGGAGGCGGTGGCAATGTTGTTTGTGATCAGTCGGTTACCGGTGCCGAGACTCGTGCGAGATTCCAAGGATAGGCCGACATCTTGGGAAGGAGATCGTGGCAGTCCATGAGGCGGGGAGTCATGACCTACATGGAGTAGATAACTATAAAGAGTTGTGGGCCGTTGCTTCCGGAAATCGTGGAATTCAGCGAGAAAAATTGGTAGCTAGAGAAGACGTGAGAAAAGTGGGGGATTTTGCAAATAAGAATTTGGGTTTGGTTGAATTAACAGAGTCAGATTTTGGTGAGAATAATCTAATAGGTCACGTGGGGTTTTTGGGAGCTAAGGGTAGGGGCTTTTCTGTTGGGCTAGATGGAACCAAGGATTTGGTTGTTGATAATGGGCCGCCGAATGATAAGCAAGGTGGAGTCAAGGATGGTCTTGGGCTTAGTGGAGACAACTTTATATTTAGTGGGTCAACTCAATCAGCTAAAATAGAATCATCTTTTCCAGGAGGTGATTTATTTTATTTTATTTTTTTTCCAATTAATTGGAAGGTAGTTGCTAGATTCGGGAATTATTAGCAGCTCTGTTTAACGTTTGTTCTTTTGTATATGTTAATAGAGTCTCTAATTGTTTAGCACATAGCGAGTTTGTTTGTTGGGAAGGGGTTTGTTGGCTCATAGATTAGCTTGGCTAATTATGTGGCGGTGTACGGGTCTTCCTGTGCGTTTGTAATCCCAATCTCTTTTGAGATTTCTCAATCAATGAATTATGAATGATTCTTCTAAAAAAAAAAAGAAATCAACAAATATTTATTTCTCTAATGATGCCAAAAACTAATTCCATAGAACAAACAAAGATGAGAGGCTTACAAAAATAAATTGAATCAACATACAAAAGTAGAGAAGTAATATATTTGAAAAAAGAATTGCAAAACAAATAGAAAAGTAATAATATATAATATTCATCAAAATCGTATTATAAAAATGTACCTGTCAGATGACGCTTTGGAAAGGGAGCACCGAGCACGTACACTCTCCAGAGTACAGACGGCAGAATATAATATTTAGGTAAAAGTAAAAGTTGTCAGAAAAAGAAAAGAATTAGGGTTAGGTTGGCTTTGTAATAAGTTAGAGTAGTAAGGGCAAAAGAGGGAGAAAATAAATAGAAGTATGGGTAGAAAAGGAAAGAGACAGTGCGTTTTTTCTGCTGGTCCTTTCAAGGCCAAATGCGTTTGGGCCACTAGCTGGTGATCCAGCGCGATTTTTTCTAGTCTAAATGTGCTGCTAGGCCCTGCCGAACAGAGGCCCACAGCGCGAATGGACTCAACTGGCCCCCCAAACGTGCTGGGGGGCATGCCGAACAAGGCCGTAATAATATATATCAATGGGGAAGGGTACACGTGAATAATAAGCATACTCTATTTAAAAACCAAAAAAAATAAATAAATAAAAATATCTTTATCTATTTATAATTAAAAATTAGATTTTAGAAATATATTGTTAATAATTAAAAACTAATTTGCTTTTCCTATCATCGAAAACGCTTTGAGGCGGTTTCTAACAGTTATGAGAACTCTTTTGTGAGAGCTTTTGTCTTGTCTTTTGTACAAGTTTCTCTTCTTTTCTGTTAATCAATTTCTTTCTTCTATTACCCTTTCTTGACTTGTTCAAATGGCTAATGATCTTGATAACCTTTGGGCGAATTTATCATTACAAGATGAAGAAGATAGCATCACTGATCTTAACCAGGGTTCGGTGGCAGAGACATTGGGAGTAGGCACTCACTGTTTAATTGGGAAGATCTTGACCCGTAAACCGGTTCATGCTGATATTCTCAGATCGGTGCTTTACAAAATATGGAAACTGCGTGGTGGTTTGCAGATTCGAGATTTGGGAGACAGATTATTCCTGTTTCAATTTGAGAAAATTGGTCAAAAAGACAAGATTTTTCTTCAACAACCATGGCACTTTAATAGAGCATTGATTGTCCTAAATGAGTTTGATGGATTCTCCAAATCAGAATCAATTGATCTTGATTGGTGCTCTTTCTGGGTTCAGTTTCATGGATTGCCTTTAGCATGTATGAATGAAAGCACTGGTTATTCTATTGGGAAGAAAATAGGCATTGTGGAAGAACTTGACTTATGTGGAGACAAAATAGCATGGGGAAAATGTCTACGAGTGAGAATCAATTTGAATGTTACTAGACCTTTGAAGAGAGGAACTAAAGTCAATTTGCCTGTGGCTGGGATTACAGTGATTCCTTTCCATTATGAGTGTCTCCCAGATTTTTGCTATGTATGTGGATGTCTTACTCACAATGAATCTGAATGTGATAAGACATTTACCTTAAAAAGATCTTGTGGGAAGATAGTCAAGGAATATGGACCATGGTTGAGGACTGAATATCAGTTTTCAAATTCTGATTCTTTTGATGCTCATTCTATTTCTGTGACCACTAATCGATGCATTTCAGAAGGCCAGATGAATGGGAATAAGAAACAGGGATCCTCAATTATTCATGTTGATGCTTTGTTAGTGGAAAAGACAGCAGACAATTCAGAATTTAGTGCTACATCAAGAGTAGAGTTAGTTCAGAAGCAATTAACAGATAAGCAACCAGTGATTGATCTAGTGACTGAATCTTTCAATGAGGTGAATTCGACACCAATTGTGCCCAAGGAGATGGAGAATAAAATTGATGCTATTTCTGAAGTGCTTGTAGTGCAGACCTTGAATTCGACAGAAGATGAGATAGGCATTGAATCTAATCCAACTCCAACACAATCTGGTCCACCTATAGAGAATACCTTTGCTTTTAAATCTCTCCCCAATCCCAAACTCTCTGAAAGCAAGAAGAGTTCTCATTGGAAAAGGTATGCTCGTTGCCAATCCAAGCCTATTAAGTCGAGATCTAAACCTTATCCCACTTCTGGTAATAAGAGAATCACGAGCAAGGATCTTTCTGAAGATTTACCTTCCCCTTCATTATCTAAAAGATCTCGAGATGTGGTTGATGCTGGTGATATGGACAAAACAGTTTCTGATATGGCAAGGAAAGGGTTGACTAGCCCTCCTCGCCAAGGATTGTGAATACCATATTTTGGAACTGTCGAGGACTTGGGACACCCCGCTCAGTTCATATCTTGGCTGACCTGGTCAGGAAACATAGTCCTTTAATAGTATTTTTATCAGAGACAAAGAGGGGATCGGGTGAGATGGAATTGATTAAGGCTAAGCTGGGATTTGATCATTGTTTCAGTGTTAACTGTGTTGGGCGGTCAGGAGGCTTGGCTCTTCTTTGGTATTCTAATACTACTATTAATTTATTTTCTTTTTCTAATAATCATATTGATGTGGAGGTGAATTATCAGATCAGGAACCATGGCGATTCACAGGCTTCTATGGTGAACCTATTGTTAATAACAGAAGACATTCATGGCGTCTCCTTTCATCTTTAAAATCTCACTCACAATTACCTTGGTTGTGTGGTGGTGATTTTAATGAAATCACTAGCCTTTCTGATGTATTGGGGGGAGCTTTAAGGCCTTATAATCAAATGGAGGCTTTCAATAACGCCATAGATGAATGTAGTTTTCAACCAGTTCTAATGAAAGGTCCAATGATGACTTGGAACAAAGTTATAAATGGAGAACATGTATTTGAAAGATTAGATAGATGCCTTGCCACTCAGGATTGGATGCAGTGGTTTAATTTCTCAGTGGAAGAACATCTTCTGACTTCTGTTTCAGATCATTTGCCAATGTTATTGCATGTCACTAATCAACCAGATCAGCAACTACAAGGCAGAAAGCAGTTTCGATTCGAAAATATGTGGGTACAGCATGAAAGAATTGAAGAAATTATTGCTAAGGGCTGATCAAATTCAGATTCTTTTGCGTTAAAGACATAATTGCTTCTTGCAGCAAAGCACTTCAAGAGTGGGATCGAGATGTTTTCGGTAATGTTCGATCACAGATCAATTGTAAGAAGAAAGAGTTTGATGCCAATTACATTAAGGGTCAAGTAGGTGGTGATTGTTCCTCTATAGCAATGGCAAAAAGATCTTAATTTGTTGAACAAACAAGAAGAGACTATGTGGCGCCAGAGATCAAATAATTTATGGTTGAAGGACGGAGACCGAAACACAAAGTATTTTCATACAGTGGCATCCCAAAGAAAACGCAGAAGCTTTATTTCTAGAATCACAGATGATACAGGACAACAATTCACTGATCAAGCCAATATTCATCGGGTAATTTTGGATTATAACAATTCAATTTTCTCTTCTGATAATCCTTACCTTGAAAACATTCAGGCTATTACTAGTCTTATTGATCAAAGAGTCTCTTCTGAAATGAGAGATATTCTTGATAAGGATTTCACCGAAGATGAGATTCGATTGGCCACTTTCCAAATGAACCGAAGTAAATCTCCTGATCCAGATGGCCTCAATCCCTGCTTTTATCAGAATTATTGGAGTATCGTGGGTAAGGGTGTCTCGGATATGGCTTTGAAATTCTTGAATGAAGGTCTTCCTCTACCAACTTAATCAAACAACAGTGGTGCTTATACCGAAAGTTGCATAACCAAAAACTGTTAAAGAATACCGACCTATTAGTCTTTGTAATGTAGTTATGAAAATCATTACAAAGACTCTTACAAATAGGTTAAAACTTATTCTTCCTCAGATCATAAGTGAAACTCAGAGTGCTTTTGTCCCTGACCGCCAAATTTATGATAATTCCATTTTGGCTTTTGAAACCATTCACCATATGACAAATTGCAGAAGGGGTAATAAACAGAGCTTAGCATTGAAACTTGACCTGAGCAAGGCCTATGATAGAGTTGAGTGGCTGTATTTGGAAGAAGTTATGAGAGCTATGGGTTTTTCTGAGCGTTGGATCGCCTTTGTGATGACGTGTGTGCATACAGTTAACTACACAGTTAGTGTAAATGGTAATCACAGTGAAAGGATTTATCCGACTAGGGGTATTCGACAAGGAGACCCTCTTTCTCCTTATCTCTTCCTTTTATGCATGGAAGGTTTCACTAGTCTTTTGAGACAAGCGGAACACAATGGTGAAATTGAAGGAGTATCAATTGCTAGACATGCTCCGAAAATTTCGCATTTGTTTTTCGCTGATGATAGCTTACTCTTCATTAGTGCTTCTTTGTCTGATTGTACTGCTATTTTGAATGTGTTGAAAATGTTTGAGATGGCTTTAAGGTAGCAAATAAACATTGAGAAATCCTCAATTCTGTTCATTAGCAATACCAGTGAGGAGTTGAGAGTTGACATCATGCAGTTCTTGGGCGTTCAACGCATTATGGCTAGAGACAAATATCTTGGTCTCCCAATTATGATTGGGAAATCAAAAAAGAGAGAAGTGCAGCATTTAAAAGATCGATTAATTACTCATATAAGGAGCTGGAAAGGGAAACTGCTCTCAATTGTGGGTAAATCGGTTCTTATACAATCTATTGCACAATCAATTCCACAATATTTAATGAGTGTTTTTAAATTTCCTCAGACTTTTTTACATGAATTGAATATGATTGTGGCAAATTATTGGTGGGGTAATGGTTCGGAGAGAAGGAGAATTCACTGAAAAAAAAAATGGGATTCCTGATGTGTTTCTAAGCTTGATGGAGGTCTTGGCTATCGTGATTTGGAAGCATTCAACCTAGCTCTTCTTGCAAAACAGTGTTGGAGACTATTTCAAAATGAAAGCTCGCTCTCTTTGTTACAAGGTACTAAAGGCCAAATATTTTAGCAATTCTTCTTTTATTGAAGCAAATTTGGGGCGAAATCCTTCTTTCATTTGGAGAAGCCTCATTGCTGGCCGTAGAGTGATTTTTGAAGGGTCACGATGGAGGATAAATTATGGAATACTTGTGGATGTTTGGTCAGATAAATGGATTAATTCACCATCATTCCGACCGAGACCTCTATCAGGAATTATCCAACATCCAATGAGAGTTACTAAACTCATTGATAAACCTGAGATGAGATGGAATATTACCAGCTTGACTAATCTATTTGAGCAGGATGATGTTCATAGAATTTTATGCCAACCTCTACCATTGATTCCTCAACCTGATTGCTTAGTGTGGAATGATTCTTCAGTTGGTGTTTATACAGTGAAGTCGGGGTATTTTGTAGCTCGGAAACTGTTGGGAAAAGAGCTTCATCCTCAACAACAAAGATCCCCTTTATGGCGTTTATTATGGGAGTCTAATGTCATGCCAAAAGTAAAGTTTTTTAATTGGAGACTTTTCCTAAATATCCTGCCTACTATAGATAATTTGCGCAGGAAAAGATTGGAGATAGAAGATCGATGTAGTGTTTGTGGTGGAATTGAAGATTCTTGGTTCCATACTTTCTTCTCTTGTTCATTCAGTTGTGCAATATGGTCTTCAATTTGTCCTTGGTTACTTCCTTCTATTGCTAATTGGTCTCATGATACTGATTTTTGGGTTCAATTAGTGATAAGATCACAGCAGCTGGGTTGCTTGGATTTAGTTTTAACTATTTTATGGCTCTTATGGTTCAATCGCAATAGTTGTATCTTTGAGTCAAAGTGTTTTCTTCCAACTATTTTGCTGCAAAAGCTCTCCAGATTCTTACCACAACTTTGCTCTTCATCAAGACAGACTTCATTGGCACCTTCATGGTCTCCTCCAGCAACAAATACAGTCAGACTTAACACAGATGTCGCTTTCTCTACATCGACTGGTTCTGCAAAATTGGGTGTAGTCCTGCGGGGTTCAGAAGGTGAGATAATTGCATCAGGCTATAAATATGTTCGACATTCATCAAATGTAATGCATGCGGAAATCCTTGCCATTCATTTTGGTCTTCAGTTGGCGTTAACTTGCAACATACAATCCCTTGAAGTGCATAGTGACTCTCTTATGGCAATTGACGAGATTAAAAAGGGATCTAGATCAAATTGGTGTGGAGCTTGTCTCATTGAAGAAATACAACACTTATCTTCTCTTTTTCATGTTTGTTCTTTCTCTCATTGCTATCGTTCTGTTAATGCTTTAGCACATAATATTGCACAATTGGAACTTGTCAATTGTGCTCACTATATTTGGAATGGAGTTCTTCCTCCATGCATTTGTAATCCAGACTATCAATAAATGAAGTATCACTATTTTCCTAAAAAAAAATTAGATTTTAAAAAGATAATGTGTGACGTCTAATAAAGTAGAGTACACTTATAAATTTGTACTTGATGATAATAAAAAAGTTTGACTTTCAAACATACATTAGAATTATATCACCTGATGTTATGTGCATTGTGAAACACATGGGCTCTCTTGCGGTCAAAATATCTAGTAAATCACTGTACTATGTGAAAAAATCAATTTGGTCCCTTTACAATAAAAACAGTCATTGAATTCTAGCACTACAAGATTGAGTTAATTTAGTCTCCTCCACTTCAAAAATGGGCAGTCAACCGTTAAGCCATTAACTCCTACTGACACAAAAAAAAATGAATAAAATTAAAAAAAAAAAACTCCTGTTGACACATTATCTGATGGCACATAAGGAGACACATGAAAAATAATATTTTCAAAATATGAAAAATAAAATTTTCTTTTACTTTTTCTCCTTAGAAAAATAAAGGCTGGTCTTTTTCTGTTTTTTTTTTTTTGGCCAAAAGCTGGTCTTTTTCTAAAGAACCCCAAAATAATTTTGAAATAAGAACAAAATGAATAAAGAGACCAGTAAGTGATTACTTAGAGTCTTACAATCACAAAGATGAGACCACAAAGTTCAATATCTTATAAGTTCATTTGTTGTGAGGTTTAATTTTTTACACTTCCACGCTCCCGGCCCAAGTTTGAAGACCGAAAAAGTCTAGTGTCCTTGATTTATAAAAACAAAAAAAACAAAAAAAGAAGAAAGCGAAAAATATTTTTAGTCTATGTATAACATATGTAATATGTTATGACCATCTTAAAAATTATTTCTAGATTAGTCACTATGACAAGTTGATGGATTGTAGAGAGAGAAATACTACTCGACTCCTGGATAGCCAATGGAGTCAACAATATTTTTTAACCCAAGCAACCCATAAAGATCCAGTTTCAGAGAGAATCAATCTTATAATTTTGAAGAGGCAAGCAATATTCCACTCTTTCACCAATTTAAGACCCAAACCCCCTTCTGCTTTGGGTTTGCTGACATCATCCCATTTGACTCGAGCCCTAGTAGCTTTACCAGCATTGCCTTTCTAAAGGAAAGATGAGCACAATTGGGTCACTTTCTTTATCACTCTCTTGGGAAGGATGAAGTGAGAGCACCAAAAATTTTGCATACTCTGGAAGACTAATTGTATGAGTTGAAGCCTCCCTGCATATGATAGGTGTTTGGCAGACTAGCTATTGATTCTAGCTGTGATTTTCTCAATTAAAGGAGCACAATCACTTGTATTAAGCTTCTTTATAATGAGTGGAATTCCGAGATATCTAATTGGTAGAGAATTGAGCTTGAAACCTGATATTCTATGAATTTCCTCAAGCGTTTCCGCTTTGTATTGTTGATTTGAAGTCCAGACAACAAAGAGAAATCTTGAAGAATAGACTGAATAGCTTGAATAGAACCTTTAGAATCATGTGCAGATATTAATAGATCATTTGCAAATGCTAAATGTGTTATGCCAATGCGATGAGATTTGGGATGATACATAAAAACTCCTCTAGCAGCAGCCCTGTTCAAAAGCTGAGAAAGAGTTTCCATACATAGCACAAACAAATAGGGAGAGATAGGGTCACCCTGTCTGACACCTTTTGCACCGAGGAAATATCCAGCTAGGCTGCTATTTACTATAACTAAAAACATTGGAGAGGTTATGCAGGCGGTAACCCAATCAACAAACCGGTGTGGAAGCCCTATATATAGCTTTTAAAACTTTGATGATAAAATCCAAGCTAAGAGAGTCAAAAGCTTTTCGGAGGTCTATCTTTAGAGCGCATCTTGGGGATTTAGACTTTCTTTGATAGCCTGCAACCAACTCCTACGCAAGCAAGACATTTTCGAGCATACTTCTACCTACCATAAATAAACCATCTGCCTACCAAATACACAAATAAACAAATTACAAATTAAATTCACATTCCGTGAGACTTGAACCCAGGACCGTGAGGTCCAGGCACGGTACACCTACCAGTTGAGCTAACAACTCGGGTGTTTTCTGATTAAATATTTAATCAAAGGAAATCATGATTAAGCGCGCAATATCATATATTTATTATACCATATAAATAAAAAGCTTGCAAGGCAAGAATCCTAATTAATTTTGGAAACCTAATTACAATAGGTTCAAATCAAAAGTGATAAGTATGCCTGGTATTCATGGGACAGCGACAGAGAGGACAAATGGTTTTGAGGTCAACCCACTTAAAAAGACAAGTAAGATGGAACTCATGGGAGCAGTCGATCATGCCCCTCACTTGCTCTCCTTTGACCATCTCTTCTTGACAAATACCACAGATTTCTTCCTCATGATCTTCTTTTTCATTAATAATCTGGACTGCGTTGGTTCCGCCCAAAGCAGGGTGAATGGTTTGGGACAAGATTTTAGCGAGTTCCACCGCAACCTCGTACTTAACTTCCATGAGCGTTGTTTCCAAGTCCCGGTCGGTTTCAAGTGCCCTCGTCCAGGCAAGGAACGCCTCCATGTCATCGAGTCGTTCCTTGTCTATCTCTTCTATCATATCCACTGCTTTTAGGCTTGCTATTTCCTTCACCGTCGTCTCCATGGCCGTCAAGGGTTTTGCCACAGCGATAGATGAGATTCAATTTCAAATTAACAAGAAACAGAGTATAAGTAAAAGGGTCGTTCTGCGTTTGTGGGAACGAGGTGGTGGCGGTGACAGAGCCTGAACCTGAAAGCTTTACAAAGATTGATGCAATTGCAATGTTATATATATATACATATATATATGCTCAACAAGTAATGCCCCTCTTATTCTTCTTAATTATAATATATATATAGGAATAGGATTTCTGAGTTCTAAACCGCCTCGGCTTAGACCGACTTGCAACTTACTTAGAAACAAAGATACAAACGGCTACTTTTTATTGTGTTTGATTTGATCTCTCTTTTTCATTACATTACAATATATAAGTAAAATTTTGATGACATTACTTAAATTCTTCCATCCTAATTTTTTAATTCAAACAATATTATTCCCATAATAAAATTAACTAATTTATTATTTATTAAAACAGGGCCTTAATTAGTCGTTCCTAGCATGGCTCTGAGTCTCCATCACACCTCTGCATAAAGGACAATTAGCTTTCTTATTAACCCACTCAAAAATGCAATGCAGATGGAACTTATGCCTGCAATTCTCCATGGCCCTTGCTTCCTTTCCTTTCTCCATGTTTTCAAGGCAAATGGCACAAACTTGGCCATCTTCTTCAATCATCACAGCGCTGGTTGTGGTGAAAACAGGATGAAGATTTCGGGATAAGATGTTGGCCAATTCAATCCCAACCTCAAGCTTCACTTGCAGCAACGTTGTTTCGTAGTCAAGGTTGGATTCACGTGCCCTTGACATGGCAAGCTCCTTCGTCATGGCTTCGCACTTGTTGGTCTCTTCTTCTTCGTTATAGTTTGAACTTGAAGGATCCAATTCTGCGTATCTTCCCCAGTTGCTTAACCTGTCCAGGATTTCCGCTTTCATGCCCGCTATTTCCTTCACAATATCCATGCTGCGCGCTCACTATTATTATTAATTAACAAATTGTTGATCTCAAAATAAGGAAAATTTTCGAAAATATTAAAAGTTCTTGTCAAAAAAATCTTCTTGAATGTTTCGGTAAATAAAAGAATGATGATCATCAAGCATCTGTTTTTCTTATCAAGTAATTGGCAGTCATTTTATAGAGATGCTTGGCGGAAAGACATAACCTTTTGAAAGAAGATATATTTTGAAACTATAAACAACCTTATTTTATGAAATAAGCAAACTTTTCGTAGAACTAATTATAATTTTTAAATATCTAATAACTTTTCACGAATCATCCTATTTTTCATGATTCACCAGAATTGACGTTCTTTTGAAAATTTGATATTGATGTGTTGTCAATATGTGTAGTTATAACTTATAATCATCAATTAGGGGGCGTTTGGTTAGGATCACCCCCTAAATTACTAGTTATTTAAGATCACCAGTGGGTTTATGGTGGTAATTCAGATTACCTTTAGGTGCCGTTTGGTTCGGGTTAATGACATATTACCGTTGGTAATGACATTACTGCCAGTAATGATATTACCGGTAATATGCACCAAAAGTTGTTTGGTTCGCCCCCTCGGTAATATTGGGGTAATAACATTAATCTGTTTGGTGTAGGGTAATATTTTTGCATCTAAAATGCATAGATTACATAAATACCCTCATTGAATCCTTTAGAAAATTTGCCAAGGCAACAAAAAAATTAACCTATATATCCTTGCAAGGCAAAATCACAATTATCATGTCCCCAATCTTTAATTAACTTGTCTAACAAATATAATTCACAAATAATTTAGCACAATAATTCACAAATATAACACCTCATAATATTGATCAACCATATGAAATTAACTTGTCTAGCAAATGTTTGTTAGCAATCATAAACCATCACATATTGTCAACAAAAATTACCTTTTCAGACCCTAGACAATCATCTAAATGAAGCCAATGGACTTAATCCATGCAACCAATGACATCTCCAACAATTTAACCCCGATTTGGGGTGAACATAACTTGTAGCACATAAAAGTGTGGGAAAGGCTTCCCTTTTAGCCTTGTAGCAACACGAAATTGTTGTATCCATGCTTCCCACAACTCTTCAGGACCCTCAATCATCTTTGTTTCATCATTGAAACTAAACCTATGTTGTAGCATTTCTCTTGCTTGATTGAAATCTCTCTTCAACAGTTTAAATTTGCTCCTTATTGCAACCATTCCAGGATTTTTTCCAGGGCATCTTTGATTAAAAAGTTGCTCCACCCTAATGTAATCCCCGCTAGTCAAAAATTGGTTCCCATTCAACACAGTCTGCACACAATCAAGCAGAATTCCTTCCTCCTCAACAGTCCAATTAATTCTCACATGCCTCTCACGCCTATGATTCACCACTGCATCCATAACTCTATAACAAATAGAAGCACATGATACTAATAAGTACTAAACCTGGCATTATTGCAGCTGCCATATTGATACTAATAAGTAAAACAAAATCAATAAAAACAGTGACATAGTCTCAAATTAACATTGTTTTTAAGCAAAACCAATAATAAACAATAACATTGTCTCAAGTTAACATTGTTTCTAAGTTAGATAGCTTTGATTTACACAAAGTTACCTCTTTACAAACTTATAAACTATCATTTTCCAACATACAAAATAAATAAAGTTGTAACAACCCCAACTATAAATCCTAGCATTAATCCATTGTGAAATGAGTAATCTACAACATGATTATTAGTTTGATTAAAGTTCTTGGAGCAATTTGTTTTCTCTCAG
Organism: Corchorus capsularis; assembly: GCA_001974805.1. Classification (NCBI taxonomy): domain Eukaryota; kingdom Viridiplantae; phylum Streptophyta; class Magnoliopsida; order Malvales; family Malvaceae; genus Corchorus; species Corchorus capsularis. The sequence continues at coordinate 18,157 of AWWV01015210.1, forward strand.
CATTCTCATTCATGTTCCAATATTCAAGAAATGCATCTTCTGCATCCTTAAGATCTTTATACATCTTATGATGAGCACCCCGGTAACCTAATACTTGTGATTTTGCTTCTTCCCGAGTATCATATATACCTGGCTTACGTCCATCAAATACAACATAATATCTCCCACCCATTTGATTCCTAAACAAAGCAAAATTATATATAAAAAGAACCTATCAATTCCAGTTTGAGTACATATTTCATTCAAGTAAGTATGAATTACAGACAGTGAAGCATACACATATTTATCCTTTATTCCTAACAATTATAAACAATGCAAGAAATAAAAGCATAACAAACATGGAGTCCATCATCCTCAAGTGCAAAATCAATACTGTGACAACATGCATCTTCTGTCTCATAGATCCCTAAACCATTTCTAAACCTAAACCAAACAGATAGTTTGATAAGAAAAAGAAAAATTCAGAAATCCCCAATTTACAACAAAAACCCGAATTTACAGTGAATCATAAAACCAAATTCCATAAAACTAAGCCTAAAACCAAATGTCAGAAACCATAAAACCTAAATTCCATTTCGATCCGAACCATTATATCTCAAACCCATCATCTCAAAGAAAAATACAGTGAATCAAAGCATTGAATGAAGAAATTAGGCAAAGAAACAGCAGATTTACTTGATTCGAACCCAAAAATACAAACAAAAGTACTGTAAATAAAAGCATTGAATCAAAGATTTTGGGCAAATAAACAGCAGATTAACTTCATTCGAACCCAAAAAAATCAAACTCAAATAAAAATTAAAGGAGGAAGCATTCAAACTTACACTGTTTCTGCAAAATGAAAACAAGGGTGAAATCCAAGAGAAACAGCGACGCTGTCACCGTCAAATAAACCCTCGAAGCACCGGAAGCAAACCCTCAAACCACCGGAAGTAAAGCAAGAACGATGGAGGCAAATTTTTGGCAGAGGCAGAGTCGAGAGAGAAGAGACAGAGAGAACGGCGCTAGGGTTTATCAAATAATGGCAGAAAACTTCATTTTCATTTTATTATTTTACTTCGGTATAAGTTGTAATAAAAATGAAAACGTGGGGCATCTTTGTCCAAAATGGCTAAATATTAAGGGCAAATTCGGACACAATTTTGCAGCCATCCGGTAATGTTACAATACCTAAGGGACCCTAGGTATTCACATTACCGGTAATGTTGGCAAAAAGCTGACGTGGCACCGGAATGCCATTACTGGGTAATGTCAGATTATGGGTAACCAAACGCCTTAAAAAATCATTACCGAGGCCACATTACCGGGGTAATGTCCCATGACTGGTAACCAAACGGCACCTTAGAGGGGTGATCAGGGGGTAATCCGGATTACCATACCAAACCAAAAAGTGTAACCAAACGTGGTGATCTGTGATCACCTGCCAAGATCACCACAGGTAATCAAAGATCACCCCCAACCAAATGCCCCCTTAGAGTCTTCTCTCAAAAAAAAAAATCATCAATTAGAGTCTTAGTCACTTTTTTGTAGGTGGTCCGTTGGGAATCTACGGGGGATAAAAATCCTCTCCCCCTATTTTTTGTCCCCCATCCACCAAATAATGACACGTGTCCCTTTTTAATTTCTAATGTTATTCCTTGTTTGTCTAGTTAAATTAAATTTTATATTTTCATTCTAAAACCCTATGGGGAATGTATTAAAATTTAGGACTAACTCTTATATTTGATTATTTATTTTTAATTTGGGGCTAAACCTGGTGATTAAGTGGGATTTTTATTTTATTTTCTTTTATTAATGTTATTTGATAAAACTTGAAACAAACAAGGTATAATACAAGGGACACGTGTCATGATTTGATGGATGGGGGACAGAAAATGGGGGGAGAGGATTTCTATCCATCTACGGGTGATCTTAACAGTGTGTTTGGATTGAGGGACCAGTAAGGGACAGGACCGGATGAGAGGTTTTTTTGGTTAGTGACCCATGTTTGGATTGGAAATTAGATTTGATCCATGGGTTTTGGAGGACCAATTTTGATCCTTCTTGATCATTATAAGTCCACATTTTTTGGTACTCCAAATTGGAGTACCAACAACTACCAACAAAGCTTTTATTTATAAAATGTTAGATGATCATTCATGTTTCTTACTTCTTATATTTTAAACTATCCAAACCAGGATTGATCATTCCCTTCCTTTCCTTTAAAAAAACCCTCTTTTTCCATCCTTTACTGATCCCTCAAAAAATTTATCCAAACACACTGTAAAGTTTGGTTTATTGGTAGTAGACCATAACATTTTTCAGGGCGTTTGTTATTGTTATTTTCTCAGGAAAGTAATGGATGGAAACACTCTCCATTGTTTGGTTTAAGTTTTATTAGGTGGAAAAATAAAAGGTGAAAACATTTTTCATGGTTTGGTTTAATTAAATAAAGGTGAGAAAGTAACTTAATAAAGGTGAGAAAGTAACTCAACTTTCCCTCGTATGGGGAAAATACATTCTCATGGGAGGAGTAGAGAGACTTTCCATGGAAAGTACTCTCTTGAGAATCACTGTCTCTCTCTCTCTCTCTTCTATTTTTTTTTTTTTGCCACAAGAAATCACTCTCCTTAGAATGACTCTCCATGGAAAGCACTCTCTTGGGAATCACTCTCCTTGGAAAGCACTCATCTCAGAAAGTACCAAACGGCCTATAACGGAGAGATTATGAGTTTGGATAGTATATTTTATTTATTTATTCATTTAAAATTTGAAAAAAAAAAAACTTTTTAGTTCTATTCTCAAGATGGCGATATGCAAACATTTTAAGGGATTTTCATTTTTTCTTTTAATTAAATTATTTGTTGAAACTTGAAAATTACCAACATAGCATACTATTAGTTTTTAATTGGTTGCTAATTGATTTGGTTCACGTATATGTAGGTTCTAATTTCAGATAGGGGGAGGCTATATTAAAAAACAACTATATTAAAAAAATAGCACTTTGTACAAATAGAAGGATACTTAGGTGTTTCGATACAAACATAATACAAAGGAAACTTTTCTCATTTAATTTGGATTCGAGAACATACATGCATATTCATTCACGAACATACATGTCATTGTTCTATGCATATATATAGCTTCCAACAAAACCTTTTTTTTCCCCAAAAACTCGAAATAAAGTAAATAAAAAATTAAAAAGAAAAGATTAAATGATAACATAAAGTCAAACCAAAAATGAAAAAAAAAAAGTAATATACATAGTTTAGAACCACAAGTTAGGATTGATTATTTATATGCGACTATCTATAATTTGTTTGTGTTTATAAGTTGGGACAAGAAATTGGGGCATTCATATTTGATCAACAGTTCTGACAGAATTGAGCAAATGCTATGAAAGCTCTGTTTGCTAATGTTTATTTTTGCTCATTCTCTTTGATTGATTGGTGTTTAAAAGGCTGCATAAATAATCTCTATAGTAGTGGGATTGGCACCCTGATAATGTAGAAAATTACTACTATATAAGAAATGGTAAAAGGATGGATAGCTCAAATCATTTACAAAATATAGATTTTAACCAGTAGTGGGGTTGGGTTATCCATCAAAATCATATTATGACATCTGGGGGGAAAAGAGTATATGGAATATAGATACAAAGACTTACAAGAGTTGAAAGTATTGCACTTTCTTACTAATCTGCTAAAATATGGTTAAACCTAAGCAAAAACAAAAATATGTATATGATAATCTACCAGTTTGTCATTCACAAATTATAATCAAAATAGTTTGTCTGTCATGTTTCTTCTAGCACAAGCAATCCTAACATCCTTAACGAGTGATTCTTCAACTTTGATTCCAGCTTCTTTCATCCTATACAGCAGTTTAATAGCTTTAACACACAACTGATTATGTACATAACCTACAAGCAAGGCGTTCCAACATGCAACGTTTCTTTTATCACCAACTAACTCAAATGCTTTTTCAGCATCTCTCACCATTCCGCATTTACCATATAGGTGGATCAATCCGCACTGCACAAAAACATCTGATTCGAAACCAAGCTTGATAGCATTGGCATGAACCTGTCGACCAGACATGCCGTTATCATCCATCCTAGCACAAGCCTTGAGAACACTTGAAAGCGTAAAGCCGTTTTTCCTAATTCCCCGTCTACCCATCTCATTAAAATCTTCAAACACCTTGTTGAATTGGTCTTCTCTGCAGCTATTCACCATTTTAGCAGTCCAAGTCACAGTATTATGCCGTGATAATTGGCTAAAGACGAAGTTGGCATCATCCAGGCACTTGAAGTGTCCATAAAAGTCTATTAATGACCCAGAAAGAGACAAATCATTGCTAACACCCAACTTGAGTAACTGCCCGTGCAGTTGCTTCCCCAATTCCATATTCTTCACTAAAACGCATGACTTGAGAAGACATACAATGATCCAAGCAGGGAATTTCAACATAACATTATGGCGTTTCATAAGCACGAAATAATCAATAGCTTGTTCAAACTCACCAGCGTGGACGCAGGCAACAATCATGATGGCCCAGGAGTTGAAGTCTCTTGGCAACATTTGATCGAACAGGTGGCGGGCAATGTCAAGGTGGCCGCAAGCAACATGCATGAGAAGAAGGCGGTTAAGCAAGGGCAAAGAAGGCTTGATATGGCTCTTTTTGATATGGGAATGTAAGTGGAGAGCAGTGCGGGAATGGCGGGTGAGGGTGCATTCTTTGATAAGGGAAGCGTAGATATCAGGGGGTATGGGAAGGGAAAGGCTATCCATCAAGCGCAAAACGTCGGAGATGGTGGCGCTGCTACTTGGGGTTTTTGGTATGGGACTAGTAGCAGGAGGAGGAGGAGCGGGAGATGGTGTTGGTGTTGGTGTCGGTTTAGAAGATTGTTTGGGAATACGGAGGGGAAGTTGAATCTGCAGTTTGTTAGGTTCTGGGGTGATGTGGAACTGAAACATCAACTTGTTGGAAGGTAAAACTTTAGGGAGAGGTGGTGATGGTGATACTACCATCTGCATTTCTATTTCATTTCATCTGTTTGATAGAATAGACCATATATATAATTATAATGTAATGAATAGCCTGGTTTTGTATGGTGCCTTGGCACCTAGGAGTTCAGAGAAGAATAACGTTGCATTTGAAGAATAGTACCAGACAGTAGCAACTTAGCAGTATTTCCCCTTTTTTTTTTATTAAAAAAAAAAAAAAAAAAAAAAAAAAAGTCAACTTCTATTTTCTTGCAATATATTTTATGGGCCATAATTCTGGTGGACTACCTACCAAATGACCCAATGAAAATGCAAAACACATAATTCATGTAGTATACCCAAGTCCAAATATGACAGGCCCAAAGTAGACAGGAAACATGAAAATTAAAAGATGATGACAATTCAACTAAATGAAAATTTTGAAAACCATATTGCCAAAAAAAAAAAAATTGAAAAACATCCTGAAAGATGGACGTCTACAGTCTAATCAGGAGTTTTCATGGATGGTGGTACATCAATCCATTCTTGAAAATCTTTTCAAAATAGAACTACAAAGTCATTTTTTTTTTAATAAATAAATAAAGCACACTATCCAACTCATGAATCTCTGTAAATTCCAACTGACCAGCATGTTCTCTTGAGGTCACCCCGTAGATTCCAACTGACCACCTACAAAAAAGTGACTAAGACTCTAAATGTGGCAAATTGCAATTATTTATAGGTAGCAGACAGCGGATCTCTTGCCATCCATCAATATCTTGGTGATGTTGATATAGGGCAGACGGTAGCAGTCTTCGTGGTGAGGGAGGTTTCTCAAGTTTCATGCCTCAAAAGAATCACAGAACCATAGAACTATCAAGATGATATGTCAGCATTTTATACATCTTCACATTCTTTATTAACCTCCACATCTTTTGCAGCAGATTCATGGTTGGGAGATGCATGAGATCCTGAAACCTCACATTCACTCTCTGGCATTTTTGGACTATCAGTTGATGGATAAGGAAGTGATTGCAAGAAGTTGAAGTATGCATACTTGATATCAAATTGCATATCATACCCTGCCAATATAACTTGCACGCCTTAACTACTGAGAGAACAAACCAAATAAGGTAACAACTCAATACATTTATACTTACAGTAATTTACAGCAATAGTGCATCCTCCCTCTCCTGGACTCTGTCTAACATAATGAAACCACATACTTGGCCTGCACCAACCCACCAAAACCTCGTAACCTTAATCCTCATAAAAGCCACTTATCTTCTAGATCTGAGCAATTATCAAAAACCATATACCTTTATATTTGAATTTCTTTTTGTGGTCAACCAATTAAAATTGTGTTACTATACACTCTTGAAATTAGAATGCAGTAACATAGACATCAGAAATATTAAGCAAATACAGGCCATTGGTCCCATCCACAATATAACTAAGAATTAAAAAGTAGAAACTCAACTTGATGCTTACAATGATGCATAGCAAACTGCTTCCATTATATCAAGGATTAGCTGTTTCCTTTTTGTTTGTATAGAAATATATCAGTATTGATGTTATTCACCTTTTCATATATGTTTTATCAACTTATGAAATTATAGTTTGAGGTTTTCTCAGAAAGGTACTCACTTAACAATTTGTATTATTCACAGAGCTATTCAGAAGCATAATTAGATGGTAATCAAATTCAAAGCAAATAGATCACTCCAACTGGTCTAGAATTTCATAATGACGTGAAATTATAATATCTTCAGCTGGAGGATCAGAGGAGGAGATAAGGAACTTACAAGTAAAGAATTTCTCCAGCCTTGACAGTAACCTCAAAAGGCTTAGGTCCATTAAAATACAATGGAAATTTTGACCTCTCCTGCTTCTCAGTACCCGCTGGAGGGTAAGGATTCACACTGCACCATGGTACATATCTCTGTGGCTCTTCGAGCTCCAAACAAAATTCTTCACTCTCCTGTAAATCAATATAGCAGACACTCATATAAAAGGGTTTCAAAATTCTTCTACTAAACTTAATTACCAATTTCAAGAATAGTGGGAATGGGAAAACCTCGGAATAGGAGTAACGAGCTGCTGGATATTCCCTAATATACATTCGGTGAACATCGGTAGGAGGAAGAAGCAAAAAATGCTTCTCACCTGACACAACAGCATAGAGATTCTCGTAATGGTCTTTGTGGAAAGATGTTTCTGACAGATGGTTTCCAATCCAGAGATTGACAGCTTCTGGGAGACACCCCAAAGCGTCTGAAGCCCAAGGAATATGGTCATCACAATCAGACTCGAGTTCCCCATACTCAGTCCTGAAACAATCATTTTGCTGCTGCAAATAGGCTACCAAATGATCGGGAGGTTGACAAATGAGGTCGAGGGCTTGAGGGAAAGGGGTCGGTTGGACATGAGCAGAGACAAAGCATAGGGAAGAAGGGTGTAAAGGGTGGGGTACAAGGGCATCAGCATTGCCATGGGGGGTGAGATGGAGAGAAACAAGGGAGGAGGAGAGGACAGTGGAGAGGTAGGAAGGGTTGAGCCAAAGGGAAAGTGCTGGCCAATGGGAGATGGCATTGGAGATTATGCAGGGTTTATTTTGGGATACAAAATCCCTGAGAAACTGGAGAGGTGTCGGGGGAGAAAGGAGGCGGTCCATGGAGTTTCCTAAGCTGACCTCCCTCACTTCCTCCCACAGGGATTCTACTCCTTTTTCTAGCATTCAGAAGCTACTTTGTTGGATTTGGGCTGTTTTGCTTGGAATCACTGTCTTGACACTTTTTCTTTATTGAAGAAAATTCGTGGCTACACCATTTGAGGTTCTCATTGAAATCTAATCATCATTGTCAGTAAATTTGTGGTTGTAGCCAGTAAGTCTGAACTGAACCTGAGAATCCCGTCTGAACCTGATTCAACCAATTATTAGACTAATATATTAATACATCTAAATCCAATTTATAAATTAAATGAAAAAAATAGATAGAATGTCAAAAAAAAAAGTTAAATTGCAAAATAATAAATTTAGGTTAATAACTCCATAACTGAAATTGATAACATATAAACATTATCATATAAATAAATAAATAAAAAGTAAATTAAACACAAAACCTTCAGAAAAAATGCAGAATAAATAAAGTCAAACAAAATTGTTTAGAGAGAGATGCAAAACTGATTCTTTTTAAACATTCACAATTCACAAGTTGAGCTAAATTACAAACTACGAAGTACAAACAGTTAGAATGAAATCCAATGACAAGATGAATAAAAGTGACTTCACTGAAAATTAAATTAACTCATTGCAAAACTAACTTCACATAAACCGACTAACAATTATGAATATTATCATTAAAGTTCCAACCATTTACAAACGTGTTCTAATTAAAGCAGATCAAAACTCAAAAAGTTACATATTATTATGGTATATTAAGATGAGAACAGAAGCAAAGAAAATTAGAGCTAAACAAAATTGAAATGAAAAGCTTAGTTGGAATGTGACCTTTAAAAAACCCAGAAAGCTAGAATCAAGTTGAGACTTGAGAGTCGATATTGTTGAAGTCTTTCAATCAAACCGAGACACCAAATTCGCTTCTGATCTTTGAAGCGCTTGGAAGTGCATGACAGAGAAGTGGAGTGGAGCACTAGGGTTTTAGATTTTGGCGTTTGGGTTTAGCAATATTGAATTGAATTAGCAGATTGGGAATTTGGGAATTGGACAATCATATTTTATACTTCACTAAAACGACGCCGAATTCATAATTTTCAAATTTTATAGTATTTCCAGAGGATATTCAGAACTCACAAGGGAACACGAAATGTTCAGTCCACGCACAATATATGAAGAACATGTCAAGAAATAGGCCTTACGGGCTTACGCAAACATAAATCCCACCGTATATATAATTTTTATTCCCAACTCTTTCATTACATTTGGCAAAAAATAAAAACAATTTCATTATTAGTACATAACATAGTAAGGTAAGGGTAATGTTTTTTTTTTTTTCTTTTTCTTTCATTTATTCTTTTGTTTGACAATAATTTAATAAGGGTAATTAATGTTTGAATTTAAGGGAACTTGGAGAAGAAATCAAACATCTGTTGGTTGATTTCATCAGGTATTTCTTCGTTGATCCAATGGGTAACTCCTTTCATCACAACTGCTTCTTCCAAAAGTGGCACATCTCTCTTGAATCCCCCAAAGTAAATGTATTCCTTGACGCCAGGCATGGAGTAGACAAGATCATGGTCACCCATCACAAACTTCACCGGAACCTTAATTTGACTTCCTGACCATGCTGCTGTCAGTTCCCAGTTCCTGTCACAAAAAGGGAACAAAAAATTATACCAAAACTGAAATTGAAGACAAGAAATAGAAAATGGAGCATAAATTAAAGTCTAACAGTAACAGAGACCTGTCAAAGTTGCGGTAATAGTTAAGAGCACCGGTAAGGCCAGTTTTCTCAAATTGGGTGGCATAATAGTCAGCATCTTCCTGGGACATCCATGGAGGCAAGTGAACCGGACAATCCAATGGGTGGCCGAAAAGGTTTCCTTTTGGTAAGTAAAGAGGGTCCGGAGAAGTGTATGATAGAATTTCCAGCACAGCTCTTCCTGTTCCAATCTCTGCAAACTCTGCTTCCATTTCTCCTGGCTCCTACACATCATTCAATTGTATTGTATTATTGTATATAATTGAAACTCAATATTATTATTCAAAAAAGAAATTAGCTAGGTGATTTTGGGCTTAATATTAATCAACCTGAAATCTGACGACGTAATAGTCCTTGCCGAAGTAAGTTTCCCATGTCTCGACAGGTTTCAAGAAGGGATTATAAGGCATAAAGGGCACACTCAAATTGAACAAAGCCTTAACCCTGTCTGGTCTGAACAAGCACAAAAACCAAGCGATGATTGCACCCCAATCGTGGCCGACCACGAAAACCTTGTCCTCATCGGGTGCAATGGAGTCGAGGAGCGAGATCAAGTCCCCCACAATGTGGAACCAAGTGTAGCTCTCGATGGAGGGCGGTGCATCGGTGCCGCCATAGCCACGGAGGTCAGGAGCCAAGGCTCGATAGCCAAGGGAGGCTAAACCATTGATCTGGTGACGCCAAGAGTACCACAGCTGGGGGAAACCATGCAGGAATAGAATCACTGGGCCTTCCCCTTTCTCTGCTACGTGCATGCTTATCCCATTTACTCTCTCTCTTCTGTGACGAATCCCATCCATAAATTCCATCGATGATCTTAATTTTCTCTCTGCTGATTCAATGTCGTGACTTTCTTGTTTGTACAACTACATATATATAAGAGATTTTGAGTTCACATGATACGCCCCAGGCGGGCTTTGCTCAAATACAGTTTAGAGTGAAATGCTTAAACGTAATTACAAACTACTCCAACATTAATTTTCTTTTTCCTCTGCTACAAGTTATTAGTAATAAATATATAAATACTAGTACCCAATTTTCAAATCCAGGCCATTTGTTGATTTTGACTTTTGAGACCCTCAATCTACCCCAGTTTCCTGCAAATTTAGCCAACTTGGACAAAGGGATCAAATAAATTAGCGTAAACGTATTTTAATGCTAAACCCCGACCCTCTTAAGATACTGTGACAAAAGGGATAAGGATATTCAACTCATCACAGTAACCCTCTCATTGTAAGTAAGACAATTAGTATTTTGATTACTCAAATTACCAAAAATAGAAACTCAACTGCAGGCAAGAAATCTAAAACTTGTGCCGGCTGTCCATTCATATACAGACGTATATGAGCAAATAATTAGAAGTGTGTCTTATCGTGTTAGAAGTTTGTTTTGCTAATTGGTTGTCAATTGCAGGACAGGAAATTAATCCCACCCAAAAAGAGATAAGTAATAGTGGTGGACAAGATAATCAACAAGTACTAGTTTATTGGTAGATGTTTATGCATGTTGAACAAACATAACAAACATCAGGATAACATTGCCAATCACGCAACATAAAGAGGGTACAATATTATTTGAGTTAATGGAACTTGGAGAAGAAATCAAACATCTGTTTGTTGATTTCATCAGGCTTTTCTTCGTTGATCCAATGGGAAACCCCTTTCATCACAACAGCTTCCTCCAAAAATGGTACATCTCTCTTGAACCCACCATTGTGAATGTAGTCCTTCATGCCAGGCATTGTATACACAAGATCAAGGTCACCCATCACAAACTTCACCGGAACCTTAATTTTACTTCCAGACCAAGCTGCTGTTAGTTCCCAATTTCTGTCGCAACAAAGACAAATGAGATCAAAATTGAAAGAAAATTTCAGAAACATTGTAAAATGTGGGGGAAAAAGAAAAACCAAACCTATTAAAGTTGCGGTAATAGTTGAGAGCACCGGTGATGCCAGTTTTCTCAAACTGGGTGGCAAAATATTCAGCATCTTGCTGTGACAACCATGGAGGCAAGTCCACTGGACAATCCAATGGATGCCCGAACAGGTTTCCTTTTGGTAATAAAAGAGGGTCCGGAACACGATACGATAGCAGTTCCAGAACAGCTCTTCCTACTCCAATCTCTGCAAACTCTGCTTCCATTACTCCTGGCTCCTGCAGGCCATTACATCTCAAATTACATTTCTTTCTTATTCCTTCTCTTAGCTAGAAGCCTAGAACAGAGCTGCCACATAAATAAGAAAGTTGTTTAATTTAATTAATCAAATCAAAAGAAAGGCAAAAGAATTCAACCTGAAATCTGGAGATATAATGGTCTTTTCCGAAATAGGCTCGCCATGCCTCAACCGGTTTGAACTTGGGATTGTAAGGAATAAAGGGCACACTCAAATTGAACAAAGCTTTCACTCTGTCTGGTCTAAACAAGCAGAGATACCAAGCGATAATGGCACCCCAATCATGGCCCACCACGAAAACCTTGTCCTGATCCGGTGCCACAGCATCCAGGAGGGCGATGAGGTCGCCCACTATGTGCAGGCAAGTGTAGCTCTCGATGGAAGCCGGTGCATCGGTTCCTCCATACCCACGGAGGTCAGGAGCCAAGGCTCGGTACCCAAGGGAGGCTAACCCATTAATCTGGTGACGCCAAGAGTACCAAAGCTCCGGGAATCCATGAATGAACAGAATCACTGGGCCTTCCCCTTTCTCTGCTATGTGCATTTTTATCCCATTTACTCTCACTGTTTTGTGCTCAATCCCCTCCATTGATGTTTCAGTTTTTCTCTCTGATAACTCAATAATGTTCGGCAATTTCTCGACTCTGTCATATTTATACAATACTACAAAATAAAATTTATACTCAATAATCCTTGGCGGTGATGGCTCATAAGATTTAATTAATTAAGAATTAAGACCATGGGGTCTGCATCTGCACTGCACGGCCACCGGGCCACGTCTTATCCTGTCCTGACCTGTTGAGTAAGAATCAAGGTCAAACCTTTTTTTTTTTGGTTGGGTAAATTCGGCAAAATGCTCAATTTGAGACCAAATGTTCGTGATGCTCAATTTGGGGCCAAACGTTTTAATTTAAACAAAAAAGGATCAAATGTTTTCGGGACTGCTCAATGTGGGGTTTTTTCTGACGGTGTTGGACAAGTGGAAAACACGCGCTGTTAAACGCGAGTAAAAGTGACACGTGTCATTTTGACCATGGAATTTTATATTTTTTCGGAATTAAATAAAAAGTAATTTATTTAAATAAAATGTTTTATATTATTTTTTCAAAGAGGGCCCCAAAACCATTAAAGAGGAGGAAGGAAACAGGAGCACCGCTTCTTCCTTTTCGTTTTTGAAAGCAAAAGAAATCAAAAAGAGATCCATTTTATTTTCTTTTCTACAATCTTGCCTTTTAAAGGAAATTATAAAATTTTACTAAGAAACTAAGATAGCCTAGTTCCTTCTGGTCAGCATGCCCCCAGATCTGAGCTAAATGTGTTTTGGCAAATTGGAGCCTTGAGAAAAGGCAATTGCCTTGGTTCCATTGATTTTGCCATTGCCGTCCAAATCTGCTTTCCGAAAATAAGCATCGAACAGATCGATGTTGTTAGGAATCTGGTTTTGCGCCGCCATTGGTTAAATTGCTTATCCAGCCAGCACCAAGCCGGAATTCGAATTCGAATTAAAATCCACAATTACACAAAAACAATATCAGATGGGAAATGGATCCATAAATTATCCACAGAGCACAGTTGAAAGCTGAAAGGCCGATGCCGACGACAACGAAATGAGACTGGCCTGCTAATCATTTGACTTTTCCCATTTCATCTTTTGTTCAATATTCTTTTTCATTGCCTCATGGGATTGTTTAAGAGCTTTCTAAAATGAAATCAATACCTCACTTTGGATAAACTGAAATTGGAACCTGAGCCCATTATAAAAACTTTTCAGATCTTCCAGTGCAAATTTGAACTCTTGAAACTTTGCAGTTGCTTCCTCGTGGTTACCTAACATCATGGAATGACGATCATTCACGAGCAGGCTGAAAATTGCACTCGAGATGAAACACCCAGTCTTTTATGATTTTATCACTCTCAAAATCAGAATCTCAAGTTTCCCAATTCAACGCATTCAAAGCAGACAAAACGTTGTCCACGAAATTCTACAATTTTCCAATTCAACGCCCCTGCATCTTATTACATTAGGAAGCAAGTATTTGTTATAGGGTTTTATGCTTTGAAATTTGGGGTTTTCTCTTGTGGGTTTCTTTTTTAAGAATTGATTCATAAGATTCATAGATGAAAGGGTGTAGATAGCTATAGTTAGAAATCAGGGCGTTCCATTGGATAGTTTCACCGGAACTGAGAGTTATAGGTTTTGGTTTAAGTTTGAGGAGATAGTTTCTGAATTTTCCATAAGTGAAAGGAAGAGAGGGAAGAAAAGGTTGCGTTTTTAGGAGGCTATGGAGCCAAAGGTTGCTGGGTTGTTGCAAACAGAGGGAAGTTTGTGGTGTTTGGCGGTGGTCGGAGCTAAGAACAAGATAGCTATCGGTTGGAGAGGAAGAGAGATAGGAGGGAAGGAAGGGGAGGAAAGAAGGAACCGGCGACGTGGGTTGCGATGGCTGTAAGTCGAAGAAGGAAAGGACAAGGTGGCGGCGATTTAGGGTTTAGGAAGAATTAGGTTTCGGTCTAAGGGAGAAGAAGAAGTTAACAATGGAGATTAGAAAGAACGGAGATGAAGATGAACAATGTAGGGATAAGAGATGAGAAGAGGAGGTGAGGCCGTGGGGTTGGGGTGGGGTCGAGGGTTTTAATTTATTTATTTACTTTTTAATTATTTTTCATTTTTTAGAAATTAATTTTGAAAATAAATAAAAGAAATTAAATTGCCACGTGGGCAAAACAGGGGTTTAACGGTGCGTGTTTTCCAATTGCTCAGCACCGTCAGAAAAGCCCCACATTGAGTACTCCCGAAAATGTTTGGACCTTTTTTGTTTAAATTGAAACATTTGGTCCCAAATCGAGCATCACGGTAAACGTTTGGCCCCAAATTGAACATTTTGCCGGTAAATTCAGTGTCAAACTTTTGGTTTTCAACTTTTCATCCTGTTGTCTGTTGAAAACAAAAAAAAAAAAAAGTCATCCTGTCTACTAATACGGCTGATATCTAATTGGTTGCCATAAATGTTGACGGAGACAAAGGAGCTGACTCTGCTTTGTTTTTTTCTGAGAAAGGCGAGAAAAATTTAAAGGTTGAGTCGAATGAAATAATGAAATTGCTTTTTTTTTTGGCCAAAAGACAAAGTAAAATAATGAAATTGAAAAAAAGAAAAAAAAAGAAAAAGGATAGAGTGATAAATTTGGGTAAACAGAGAAGAAAATGATTTGAGCTCAGTGCTCAGTGTTCACATCACATGATATGTGTTCCTAGGCGGGCACGGCTTTGTTCAAATAAACAAAATACTCCTATATAATTATAACACAAAATTCGAATTTGGAATTGGATCCAGCCCATTTTCCTCCAAACTGTACCAATCTTTGGGCCCGTTTGGAGTTCCACTCGGCCTGTTCAATGAACTCGTTTACTTCGGCTTCTATTTTTAATTCCTTTTTCTCATAAATTAAGAATTCCCTAAAAAAAAAAAAAAAAAACGAAGACAAGCGGCAAAAATATTACGTCACCTTGAAGTTGAACACCACAAAACATAACTGCAGAGCATCTATGCCCGGTTTGCTTTGGTCTCCTTTCGATCGAAACAAGAAACAAGTTCCAAATTAGATATGTGAAGTTAAGTTCGAAGCTTACTTTTTGGGATTGCTTTCCCTTAAGTGGGGGCGGCGGTGGCTTTCGTTTTTTTGTGGCTCTGTTTCCCCTTTTTTCTTGTCTCTTACTATTATCGCTTTTCACCCATCTCATCAAAAACCCAATCTTCGCCTGCTTCATCATAGCCATTCCCTTCAAAGGTAGGCTATTTATCCAATTTTCCTTTCAATTCTTCTCTCTGAGAAATTTCTGGAACTGAATTTCCATTTCTTGTGATGTTCAATTGGCTGCTCATGTCTTTTATTGTTCTAAAATGCTTTTAGTTGGTTGACTTTGACTGAAGTTAAACTTGAATTTGATATGAGAATTCTTTTCTGGCAAATTTAGATGCTAATATGAAAATTTGACCCACTATTTGAATTGATATGAAAACCTTTTCTTCAGGGTTTTGACTTAATTCTTGGTACTGTTAGATTAAGGGTGATTAGTTTTGGAAAATGTTTGATTGGTAAGGAAATTTTGCGGAATTTTTGTCTTAATTTTCAAAGAATTCCTCTGCTTCCATTGACTCTTCCACTTTTTAGGCCTTTTAATCGACTTCTACCATGATCTAATTTGAGCTAGCAAAATCAATCTGATTATATGGAGTAGTATTGTCATGAAACATGCTTTTTCAGCAAGCTATATTGAAAGTCTGATTAAGTCAATCTGGTGCCTATCATATCGTAAACCTGCCATTATCTAGGTGACAAAGTTCACTGATTGTTCCGGGAATATGCAGAAGATCAAAAAATTTCTTTCATCCCTGTTATATAAATAAATTTTCTTTCATATCATATCGGTAGAAAAAAGGTTTTCCCTGTATACAAAATGATATACAAGTACAACACGATGGCACTGTTGGCCAATATCACAAATTTTATACCATATCAATGTTTTAGTTTGGTTATTATGAGTTTGTTAATTGATTCAATTTCCTGCTTGTTTCAGTAGATACTTGTTTTATAGATTACTTTGGTTCCATTCATTGTGGTTCTTATCACATTGTTTTGGCATTTAGACTGCAACCACCATTGACACTTGCTACTCCCAGAATGTTTGCTGCAGAGAAGAGACTTTTGTGATATTCAAGTTGCATAAGTGATTAGTGATCAAGCCTCAAGAAAACCACAAAGGTACAGAAACAGATGAATTCTGAGGAGAAAACTCTTGTTGAAATCATAGATGAGAATAAACAGATTGACCTTGCCAAGTATATAAACTATGTCAGTGCCCCTCAAGCTGGTGCCATAGCAACATTTTCAGGCACAACGCGTGACACTTTTGAAGGGAAGACAGTAGTAGAGCTAAGATATGAAGCATATGTGCCGATGGCAATTCGAAACCTCAAGTCCACCTGTTCCTCAGCTAGATCATCCTGGGATCTCCATTCTATTGCAGTTGCCCACCGTCTAGGCACGGTTCCAGTAGGAGAAACAAGTGTGTTCGTTGCAGTTTCAGCTACTCACCGTGCCGATGCTCTAGACGCTTGTAAGTTTTTGATCGATGAGTTAAAGGCGTCTGTTCCAATATGGAAGAAAGAGGTTTATTCTAATGGAGAGGTTTGGAAGGAGAATGCAGAATTTTTGCAGCGGAGATTGGAACTTGGCAAGGATGGTGGCTGCTGCAGAAAGAAGATGGAGACTGAGGCGCATGAGCAAAAGGGATGTTGCAAACCCAAGGTTAAGGTGGAAGATGCAACAGATTAAGAAAATTGAGATTTACTGTTTTATTTACATTTTTTTTTCTCTGCAAACTTGTTAGAAACTTTTGCTTTATAAAATACATTGTTTCAATAAGTATTAGAAATTTGCCCGTATATATCTTGATTATCTTGCTTTATAAAGATTTCTAATCTGCCCATATTAATAATTTAGATAAATTGGATAAAAAATTTTGGAATTTGCTAATAACAAATACTCTGGGAAACAATTTCTTGATATATGCCAATTTGTAATTGGCTTTTAATTTGTCATTCTACAACAAAAGCATTCAAACAAATATAATAGCCCTAACATTTATAATTGTGTCGATAGAACACAAAATATCTAAAACAACTGTCCAATCTCCATGATGAACAGAAGTTATCTATTGTCTACGAACAGAAATCATCTAAAATAACTCTCCATCAGGAACTGGCAAGAGGTTTCGGGCAGGTGGAAGTAGAGCCACGGCATTGCGATCTTGACTTGAGAATTTCCGATGAACTGCCTTGAGCTTACTTTCTGCAGCTGTTGAGTGAAACTTAACCAAGAGCTTTGCGCAATTCCTGTTACATCACCAAAGAACCATTAGTTAGAATTCTGAATTCACACTGATGCAAAAAAACTTCAAGGAAAAAAAATTGGGGAGGGAGAGAGATTAATTACTTTAACTGGTCTTCAGAGTAGCCAGTGTGGTGTTTCAAAGTTCCACTCCAAAGGGGACTCATCCCAAGGGTGCATCTTGCAGCGTAAACTGCAGCAGCAGCTAACATGGAAGGGCAGTACATAACAACTGTTGGATACTGCACCAGGCTAAGCTCAGCAAGGAAAAACACCAAATTCTCCATCTGCATTACCAAATGCCATTTAGAAAATTAACCAAATTGACGCATAATACAAGAATTCTAAGATAGAAATGAGTTGCCAGATATATTTCTACCTTATCATCAAATGGAGTAGAGGCTTTGATGTACCGAACCAGAAAGACATATGGTGTGGGAACTGTTAAATACCACTCTAACTTTTCCAGTATTGCTTTCTCCATCACCAAGATATGTTGTCTAGCATAAGCATTGTCTGATATAAAAACAAAATCATTGACCTGAAAAATTGAAAAAGGCATTAAGTAGAAATTGGCAAATACCAAAACAAGCAAATACCAATTATTCACTGCAAACAAAAAAGTTACCTCTGGTGCCCAAATCTCTTCATACTTGCATGCTATGAGCATTGCACTGATGCCAACTAATTGAAGCTCCTTTCTTGGTACAACCCTCATGGAAAGATATCGATCAACAATGTTCATAGTCAGATAGAGTGTCTCTGGCATAAGTTCAAACTTGCGATGGACTTCGATCAACCAGTCAACAAGGATTGATCTCATCTTTGCATTGATATCTGGCTGTAAACCCATATAGTCATGTAGTCGACCATCATTCTGCACCAGAAGACTTGTGATGTAAGCATATAGAAATGGGGACAAGTTGAGTTGAATTGCTATTAAGACTGAAAAGTGAAAAGATTATTACTTCAGTGAGCTTGTAGAAGTTGTAGATGTCATCCACATATTCAGTAACAGCCAACTCATTACCAGCATCAGCTCCATCAATGTCCTCAATTGAATCTTTAGGCTTATTTGCAAGTCCACAAGCAGCCTGCAGAATATCAATTTAAATATGAAAACTATAAACAAGAAAACAAAAACAAAAACGCAAATCAATTCTTAACTCCATTTATGTATTGTATTACCTTGCTCCGAGCAGAGAGTATTGCGGTGAGAGTCTTGACATCCTTCCTTGAACACCCTTCTCTTCTGCTAACAGGTCTTCTTTGCTCAGTTTCCTCATCAGAGCTTATCACGATCACATTCTCAGGGTTTGGTTTGTCAACTACCTTCCTTTGGGCGCCGACCACCTTCGTTACTCCACCACCGGCACCTCCTTTCCCAGCAAGTGCAATTGCAGCAACTCCTTCAGTAATTGGTTTCTACAACCCAAAGCAGTTTAGTAATTAGGCAACTCTTGACATTCGTGACTACCTTATAAACGCAGAGGAAGAGAAACGAAATTTGGTTATTATTTGGAGTTACCTTTCCATGAGCAGCTCGTTCATTGACGAAATTGCCTATGTCTTGAAGAACTCTTCGATTCCTTCCTTCCACTATTAGGTTTTTCTGCTTCGCTTCTCCTGAAAAGGGGAAAAAGAAAAAGTCAAAATTCAACTTCTCCTAAGAAAAAGAAAAGGGGGAAACATAGAAAGCACACTACAATTTAAAATTGGAAGTACCCAGAACAGAGGAAGAAAGATTTAATCATAACGAGAAAGAAAAGCCCCACAAATACTCAGAACAGAGGAAGAACCATTCTCTTGAAAAATTTGTTTGTTGTTTTTATGTTTTAGATTAAAAAAAACAAGCATAATATGTTAAAAAAGCAGTCACAAAACATCGATTTTTCTTTCCTTCAACTTTCAATGAACTAGAGAGCCTAAACAAACCAATCAAACAATTCTAAATAGCCATAAAGAATATCAATAGATCGAATCGAACTACAAAAAAAAACCCATGAAGATCATTCAAAATAAAAACGAAAGAATATACCAAAAGCCAGTGCTTAATTCAACAAACTATCCCAGAAACCAAAAGAAAAATATCAGCAAAACAATAGAACTGAAAAAAAAACCCTCAAGAATCTCAAGATCAGTGAAAAAAACTCCCATAACTAAACACAAACAGCAAAGCCCAGAAAGAATCAAGAGCCATAAAAGAAAAAAGAACCAACCATTATTTCCCTGCTGAGGAACAATAACTCTAGACGCCATCTCTGAATCTTCTCCTTCTTGTTCTACAACCTGGCCTAAAACTCCCCCAATGCTGGCTAACAATGTTGAAAAGAACACTTGGAGACGGCTTCCACGCGTCTCCCCTTCTGGGTTTTCGTTCGCCACTCTATAACCCTTTTCCTCACAGTAAGACTTCTTCGCTTCTCTTCTTTTCCCTTTGTTGTTTTCTGGAAATGAATGGAAATTATTTTCTGCTAATAATGAGAATGAGTTGTTAATCCCTTTTGAAGCGATGTAAAAAAGGAAGGGACGCTTCTCTCCAACGGTCAAATTTCTGAAATCGATTTTCGGTCGTTTGATTGAACTCAAATCTAACGGCTATGAGGCGCTTTGTTTTGGAATTTTATAGCCGTTATAGCACGGGGATGGGCATTGTGGGTTAATTTGGCCCGAGTGTTTTAGATATGGGCTTTGGGCCGATTGGAGCTTAAAGCATGTTGGGGAAGCTTCGCAGAAGTTCCTTTGTTATGCTTTAGTTGATATTTTGTATTTTAATTTTTATCGATTAAGTTGATATTTTATATTTATGTTCCATCAAAAAAAAAGTGGAAATTTTCTTGTTCCTCTTAAATTAGTTAAGATATATGGGTTTAATTCTTAAGAATGAAAAGAAATTTTTTGAAAGAGTTTTACCCAAACTCAACAAGATTTAATCGTAAATTATTAAATAAATACCGATACATGTGGATTAAAGCAAGAAAATCAGGTTTTAATGGACAACAACTTTTAATAGGTCAAAATAAAGTTTGGTGAAATTAATTTTAATTTTTTATAACTTTCTTTATATACCAATTGAGGATAAATTGGTCTTTGCATGTATTAGATCAAGATGAGTGGTCAGGATTTGATCAAAAATCTTGATAGGACTTGGTCTCCATACCACCCTGATTAAGGAAAAATCTTGCAATTAATGAAAAAAGGCCAAAATTAATAATTAAATTAATTAATAATTATTATTTTAGGATAATTATCATTAATTATTCCCTATGTGCCGCCCCTACCTATAGGGATGTGGTACAGTAAGTCTCAAGGGTGCAGCTTCCTTAGATACAGCAACCTGATACCTCAGGTAGAGAGTAAGGAAGGGAGTTGTATACTAACTGACCATGCAGGTGGGAGATATATCATGGGATAAAATAACCTAAGTCTTTTCCATACCCAGGGAAAGCCGCCCTATGCCTATCACAGTCATAGGATGCAGTCTCCTCACCCCTTGCACTGAGGAGGCAGAGAGTAAGAGAATAATAGCAGGAGAAGCACTTACTGAACTAAGGGAGGTGTGAGATGTTATCACTCACCACCCTTATACATGACCACCCTAGTATAGTGGTCAAGCCGTCCCTACTAGCAGTACTCCCCGGAGAGACAAACTTGCATTTTGTTCATTTAAGGACAAAAGGGTAGGATCAAAGGAGAAGTACTACCTAGGGGATGCGGCTCCATGGATGGGTTTTACCATGATATTCCTTAATACACATAGGTCATCTAGGTGAAATTTCATCTCAAACAGACTTAGCATGAAAAACTTATGCTAGTTTTTCAGTTAAGGACAGTTTGAGGAGACAAACCAACTTCTCTATGTTAGAGAGTTCGGCTTCACTTGGATTTTTTCCCATAGCCTTATGGTGATAGCCTAAGTATACTGGTGGAAAATCAGCTTCGTTGGACTTAGTATGAAAAACTTATGCTAGTTTTTCATTTAAGGACAACTTAGGGGTGGAAACCTAGTTCACCATCAAGGGGAGCTCGGTTTTACTTAGAATTTTTTTCATAGTCTTATGTGGATATTCTAAGGCCCTTGGAAAAATTTCAGCTCATTCAAACTTAGAATGAAAAACTTATGCTAGTTTTTCATTTAAGGACAGTTTGATGTGAGAAGCTCGGTTCACTATGCAGAAAAGCTCAGAATAAGCCAAGATTTTAACCATAGTCTATGGCTGATATACGAAACCTACTGGTGAAGTTTAAGCTTGATCTAAGGTCGTTTGAGACTTTTACACCTTCTTCAGTAAAGGACAAAGTGGCTTTATCACCCTAGTATGGCCATAGCTCTCAGTAAAAAGGTATTTTCGTCCTTGGAAGGCCTAAATATGGCTAAGTATAGAGGATTTCGTGGCCTAGGTGATATCTCTCATGCTCCATGGTCACCTCTCAGCCGATTTAGTAGTTTCAGCTCAATGGAGGCAACAGGGACTATACTTGATACATCAGATGCAACCTATCACCTCATACTACCTGGTACCTCATACTACCTAGGTACTATGGGGAGGGAGTCGACTACAGCTATGAGGGACGCCTCACATCCATCTCCTCACCTTCCTATCACCTGCTGCAGCATCTAGAAGGAGAAGGAAGCTCCACTGCAACTTCCTGGAAGTTTCCTCCGACCAATCAGAAGAGTTCGCCTTCCTCAGCAAGTAAATTACTTCCTCAGCAAGTAGAAGCCTGCCAGTTTCAAGGCCCAGGCCACCCCCTATATAAAGGAATCGTTCCAAACTTCAGAAATCAAGTCCTGCACTTCACACTTCCTCCGAGAATAAACTTCAAGCTCCGGCTTATTTTCTCTGGCCCAACGCCTTTTTATTCATGTTCATCACGAGTTCTTACTCGTTCTTTACTATTTTCTCGTTCAATCTCGTACAAGGACGTTAAACACAAAATCTCTTGTTTATTTTAGAGAAGACGGCAATTGAATTGTCCTTCTCCCCCCTATTTATCACTTTTGGAAGTCAATCTAGTGGATCGATGATTTAAATGGTTTGGTGTGACTTTGATCCAGTCCCCACAAATCGCTATGATCTCTTTTACTTTTTTCAACCTAGTTTCTTTGTCAATTTCAACAAATTGACTGGCACGCCCTCATGCTGTAATTAAGTAGTTTTCGCAGAAACTCTATCCAGAGATTTTTGGCGCAACATCTCTTTTTGGCACGCCCAGTAGGACCCAACTAGGTTGGCTTCCCATCTGTGGTAATCCATAAGGCATCTTGCCCACATCTCTGAAGATTTTCCTGCTTTCCCTCTCTCTAGTCGGCGATCCCCGACTCTCTCTCTCTCTATAGTCGAAGGTGCCCACCTCTAGGAGGTCCACACGGACGACTCCTTCTACGTTCTAGGTGGGACACAGCATCCTGTCTTCCCATCTCAACGTTTGAAGGCTTTCTTTCTATTTGCTTTTTCTGCACTCATACCTAGTTATGCCACCTAAGGGAGGAGATAAGAAACCTCAAGACTCATCAAGTCAGAGTCCACTTGGAGTTACTCCGCTTGGATCTGCTGGGTTGAGAGATGAGGAAGCTGACTCCCCTCTCAAACTGAATGATGTTACTATGTGGAAGACTCTCAGCGGTATCGCTTCGTTACTTGAGAAGTTTGAAAACTCTCAGGAACGTATGATACAGCAGCTAGCCCAGCAAAGAGTCGACTCCCAGGAGAACATCCAGCAACTCATCAATAGGTTGGATGGTAGACTTGGAGGATAAGGACTTGGGGGGCAAAACCAACCATTGGTGAATGCTCCACCTGTTGCCTTTCCCATCCAACAAGTCCACCCTGAGGTGAATAACCACCAGGTTCCACCTCCCCCTCCTATCCCTCAGGGAGTTATCAACCCAGGGCTTGGAGGTGAAAACCAACAAGATATTGGTGATAACGTTGTTGATAACGCAGATGAGGATTTCATCCTTGTTGAACCTCGTGCTGCAGCCTATGTACCACCTCACGTGAGGAACGGTAATGGCAACGGAGTAAGAGATGGCCATCAATGCTATCCCCCTCCACGCCATCCTCCTCAATAGAGACCAGTCAATCAAAATATCCTCAGAGAAATACTTGAGGATATGATTGGTCCAGCTTACCGAAGGATTGGACGACCATCCTTCTAGAAGCCCTACCCAGAGGAGTATGATAGACTCTATCCACTTCCCCGAGGGTACAAGGTCCCTGACTTCACATGTTTCTTCGGAACCTCAAGTGAATAGTCAACCTTGGAACATATTGCTCACTTCACTGTGCAATGTGGAGAGGCTAACTCTGGATACCACAAGCTTTGTCTCTTTCCCAACTCTGTCACTAGAGCGGCGTTTACATGGTATATCAACCTACCGCCTAACTCTGTGAGAACTTGGGAAGAGATGGAGAGGTTGTTCCATACTCAGTTCTATAGGACTGAGCCTGAGGTCTCCATGGCTGACTTATCCCGCCTTTATCAAAAGAAAGGTGAATCAGCCGAGGATTACTTAGCTCGTTTCAAGAAGCTAAGGAATAGGTGTCGTACACCTCTTCAAGAGATGGAGTTCGTACGTCTAGCTCAAAATGGACTTGATATCGAGCTTCAGAAGAAGTTCGAAGGAGTTGACTTCAGAGACTTCTTCGAGATGTCAACCAAGGTGACTTGATACGAAACCCTTCTCCGTGAAGAGAATGAACGAAGGAGTTCATCTTATGGCACTTACTATCAAGAGCCAAATTATGAACTTGGGGTTGCCGAGGTAAAGATTGATAAGCCTATCGAGTGTCCATGCCTGGTAAAAACAGGGCTTGGACACCCTCAGACCCAAGATAGGTTTGCACCTATATATCAGCGCTGATATGAAACCTTATGAAGGAAGCAAGACTTATTCATTTGATACTTCAAAGATGAATGAGATCTTTGACTTCTTACATAAGTCTAGTGTGATTAACCTTCCTCCTGGGCGCGTACTTCCCTCACCTGAGACCATTAGGGGAAGAGAGTACTGCAGGTACCATGATTCATGGAAGCATACTACCAACAATTGTACTGTGTTTAAGAACATAGTACAGGAACAAATAGAGAAAGGACTCTTTAAGTTCCCTGAAGCCCCTAAAAAGGATATGGGGGTTGATAAGAATCCTTTCCCTGCTCCTGTTCATATGGTCAACTTTAACCTCTCAAGGGGTGAAAGAGTGACCAAGAAGGGAGAACCCACACCTAAGAGGACGTTTTTGGCCACAAACACCCCTTTGTCAGCCATCCCTCAATCAGAAGGTGAGTTCTGTTACCACACTTCTAGTCTTAAGAGGTTAGTGGATAGAACTAAGTCTTTGGGTTTGCATTCAGATCGTCCCTGGTATCCAGATACAACTGATATGAGACTCAAAGCACCAAGGAGGAAGCTTGAACTCTCTTCGTATGAAGGTGAGGAGAAACCCATCAAGTATCTCCAAACTTCTTCAAAGAAAAAAGTTCAAAGGAAGTTGGACTTCTCATCCAAGACTCCACTCCAAAAGGAGAAAAGAAATAAGTCAAAGCGTGTTCCCAGCTCGGGGGGCAAGCTAAAAGCTCATTTCTTTCCTCATAAGTCAAGAAATTGGGAATTGGGAGAATCATTAACTAAGATGGCGCCATCCTCTTCCCATCTGACTACATCTCTCCCTCACAAAAAGCAAAGGACCTCCAAACATGATAAACAACCCAAGGTTGACTTCTCTCCCAAATCTCGAGGGACTAAGCGAGAGATTCGACCATGGTTGAATCATAGGAAGGAGAAATACCGTAATGCTGCTGTGAGAAAAAAGGTGAAGGTATGAGAAGACCATGTACGACGTAAGATGATCAAACCACCATCCAATGCTCAAGAGGGTGTGTGGCAAAGAGTACAACATCCCAAGTTCCCTATTCAAAGGAATAGAAAGACTTGGAGGAGACGTGAACTCCGTAGAAGGGTGAATTCTCGAAAAGAGAACATGACTAACGCCATGCAGCTTGATGAGAGTGGATCACCACCCATCAACAAGACAGAGATACCTCTCATGAACCTAGCAGACATGGGGGTAGAACTCCACAAGGCAAAGATCCTCTCAGAGGGAGCAAAGCTCAAGGAAAGAGCACTCCAGCTTGATCAGAAGGAGGGAGAGCTGCAAACTTTAAGGCAAACCTTAATTGACATAGTCTATGGAAGTGAAGAATACACTTGCCATGAACTAGCTCAAAAGGGTGCCATAAACGAAGAAGTAGTTCTCGCCTACCGAAGACTAGCTATGAGAGCTCTTACCATGGACTATGATGATAAGTTTGAACTATGTGATATTGATGAAGATTCATATTACAGAAAGTT
>AWWV01015212.1:0-14209 GCA_001974805.1 Corchorus capsularis
AGTAATAATAAAAAACAATAATTAAAAGATGATTTTAGATTTTGCCAATTTGTGGGAAGTCTAGAAAAATCATAAAAACATAATAAACTAGATAATAATTTGGGGTCTTGCCAATTGTGAGAGACTAAGTATAAAAATATAATCAAAATTTAAAGACAAAAAATTAGATTTGAAATGAATTAAAAGGGTTAATTTGACGGAGGACATGGCTGCTGATTTTAGTGTAGTGGAGAGAATCCTTACCTCTCTTTGAAACCCACCAATGTGTCTTTTGTCTCACTTGCCCTTTTAAAGACAAAATTACCATTGCTTATTGTCTTCTAACCTTGATGAGGTAATTTAAGGAAAACAACTCCCAAAAGAACCGTACCATACAAGGTACCTCGTTGGATTAGATTATTGATAAGCTAAATCATAGTATTTATTACAAATAAAAAAATAAATCAACCGCATACCATACAAGGTTACAGACAAACTCTAATTACTTATTGAAGGGGAATTAGATCAATGAGGACTTTGGTTATGAGATGTTTCTAGGTGTTCTCGGGTTTTGTGTAGTCGTTATCATCCTTGTAAGTTGAAGGGAAACCAAAAACAAAAGAAATACGCAGCGGAAAATAAAATCGGTTTCCAACAAGGATCCTTATGAAGATGAGTCAAGTGGTGATAAAAAGTATACGTTAGGAAGCAAAATCACAAAACGATTTGGAGTTGGAAACCATTACAGCGAAGTCCTTCTTGGTTCCCGCCTCCTCTAAGGAGTCCACACGATTGACAGGTAATCAAAATTGAAGCTTGAGTCTCTTTCGCGTTGTGCTAGCAAAATGTCATAGAATTATAATTTCAGAAACGGTTGACGGCTTAGAATATGTGTTAGCTTTTTTTTCCTTAGATGAAATAACACTTATTTATATCTTGGTTAAGATCAATTTGATAGACCATGATTAAACTCTTTAATCGTGATAATTGGGTCACTAGTTTGGGCTTAATGGATCAATTATTTAATTGGTCTTTTGGGCATAATTCAACAATCTCGACTTGCACTAAGACCAATTATCCAATGTCAATCTTTTTGTGCTTCATTACCAGTTGATCTAAGTGTGCGTCCCATTAGGTTCTTGTAACGTTAATAGTGACAGAGAAATGCTAAATGGAGGAACTCAGTGTGATAACGTGCTCTATATACTACTAAAATTTATTAAAATTTCATAGTTAAGTTATCAAAGTTTCTTATGGAGTTTATGACAATTTTATAGATAATTATCAAAATTTCATATGGTAGTTATCAAAGTTTCATAAAAATTTTCAATTAAAATATCTTGGATCCTGTGCAATGCACGTGAAAGTTAAAACTAGCATAATATAAATATATATATATATATAGACTAATCACAGAAATGATAAATTATTAAAAAAAAAGTTTATATATTACAGTAAACGAAATCGGTAATTGGATCTTGGTTATTATAATTTTTTACGTAAAATTATTGCATTGCATACGTCAGACATTTGCCTTTATTATCTAGTAGGTATAGCATTTTAATAAAGAATAAAGCTACTTGCCCCGCCTAATTCTATCGTCTAATATCTCGTATGACGTGAAATTAGAAAAAGTTATCATAATTTCTAAAATTCAATCTAATAATACCCTCAAATCAAGGGATTTACCATGTAAACTCTTTTTATTTGTAACTAAGGACTAAACCTGAAATTAATTTGTTACCTTAATTATTAGACAGGATAATCGCACGATGGTAAAATTAGGCGGGCAAAGAGTATTTTCCTTTAATAAATAACCTTCAGAATCACGCATCAATATTTATCACCAAATCAATGCGAAAATTTAACTAATGTGTAATGATCTAAGATCCAAACAAATATATCTAGTGCTGGAAATGAAAGAGATACGATATTTTCTCAATTAATAATATATAATCTATACTATATATAGAAGTACGAATAAGGGTTCTGTTTTCCGATTATACCCTTTTATTTCAAATATATTTTTAAATTGTCATTACTAAATAATATTTTAATTATTCCATTATTAAAATAATGGAAAATTATATTATCCTCATTAGTTAATTAGGATCCAACGTGGCCAACAGGAATGCTCCACATCATCTTTAGTATATGAATTTTCGTCCAAAACATTCTCCAAGTCGGTTTAGGAGAAGATAAATTCAGTCTAGAAATTTTGAAGGGCAAAATCGTCCACTGGAACGGCAGAATTAGGTCTCGAGGTAACATAAAAATTGTAGATCTTGGAATCCTCTTTCCAACGGTAACTCATTTGCATTTTTTTGAGCTCTTGATCAAAAGTTATGAATTTTCTTCCAAAACTGCTCTTGTGAACTCCTCTTTGAAATAGGATTTAACAATGCTGTATGATCACGGCTGAATCATTACTGCATCATAATTACAGATTGGACTTGAACTCCTTTGGGCTTCCATATGAACGAATTCGGGCTAAGAATATCATATTTAGGTTTCAAGACATCTAGCTTGGCAATTTGGGCTTCATGGACTCAAACAGGCCTAATGGGCCTACTGGTCCGAAATGAGACAAAATCAATAGTTTCTCCAAATTTATACTGTATATAAAAGTACGAATAATGAGAAACTTTATGTTTTCCGATTGTACCCTTGTTTTCAAAAATATTTCTAAATTGCCATAACTTTTTTTTTAATTAAAATTAGACTTTTATGTTTTAATTGCAACAATCCTTGATCAGGCTTGATTCGAAAGAAAACTCATAAGGCTCAAAGTGGACAACAATGGATAATTTTCTACAAGCGAAGGAATAAGAAAGAAGGCCATTTATCATTTCAGATCTGGATATTTTGATGAAAGACGACTCTTAAAAAGACTCAAAACCTTTTTGAAAACTCATTTCTGAAAACCATTTCTTGAAAACAATTTTTGAAAAATGTCTCTTATTTTAGCTACCCTAAAAAACTTTGCACGCATATGACGTTGCAATTCTTATTATTCTCTTTTTGCGATCTCTTTCTTTTTTAGGCCAGTTTTTCTTTTTCTTTGATGGGAATCTGATGATTGATGTCTTCTGCCTCCATTCTATTGAATGACCTCTTTATTGATTGATGAGCATACTGAATATTTCCCCTGCTAATAATCACAAGAAGGGTAAAGGTGCTTTGACAAGCGAATTGATTTGAAAGATGTACTTTTGGTGAGCTTATTTGATTTTTGAACCAATTTGTCTTCCAAGGCCCCTGAAAGTGAGTTAAATTTGGCCTTTTGAGCAATTTGCCACTGGGAATGAAAAGATCTCAATATGTCTCAAATTCAAATTGGTTTCCAAGAAAAAGAATGGGCTCTTTTAGGATCAATGAAATTTGGGATTCTGAGCAGTGTTGACACAAATCGAGTAATCATGTTATCACCTTTTAAGAAAACGTTCCAGTTTTTATTATTATTCTTACTATTATTATTTTTATTATTCCTTTAGTCGTCACATGGACGAAGATTACTGTCCCTAGCTGAGTGCTTTGAGAACTGCTTCCTAATGGTGATCACCTTATTTAGCAAACATTCACAATTTTCAAACACGAAAACTTGTTCATTCAAGTCAAATTTGACAACAAAAGTGTAACAACTTTAACTATTGCAAAACAAAGTGGACCTACATGCTAAAACTCAAAAGACAATAATTTAAAGTAAGATGATATGTTGATGTTATGCACATGTGTTACATGCTTCAAAGTTTCAGAAATCCCCCTTTTTCTTTTTGGCTTTCATCTAAAGTTGAGTAGCCTTCCATTGCTGAAGAAGCTCAATAGTCAAAGTGCCATTTCTAATCAACTCTTCGACTCTCTCTCTTAGATGCCTACAGTTTTCAGTTGAGTGACCAATAACCCTCATATGGTAATCACATCTACTGTTCTGATCAAAATTCCTTGAAGAAGGATCGGGCATCGATCTTATGGCCACCGGAGAGAGATACTGATTCTTGACTAGCAGTGGGAACAAATCTATCATTAAGATTGGCAATTGACTAGTTTCAAATCGAGATGCAGTTCTAGCCTTCTTCCGATGCATGAATCTCCTAGCTCTTGAGTCCTGATCTACACACCTACTGTAACCGAAATCATCTACTTCGCTTCCTTTTCTCTTTCTCTGCCCCTCACCATCTTCTGCTCTTGCTGAAATCATTCCACTTTGGATGGCATCTTCTATTATCTCACCGAAGCGGATGAGTTTAATGAAATTCTCTGGCCAACTCCTAATCATCTCTTTGAAATATATTTTTGGAAGAGTTTTAACCAAGAGCTCGACCATAGTTTTCTCTGGTAGTGGGGGTTTAACTTGCATTGACAAATCCCTCCATCTCATCGCATATTCTTTAAAGCTTTCTCCCGGCTTCATTCTCAGCTTCTGGAGAGTCAGAGTATCCGGTGCGGTCTCTGTCACATACTTGTACTGGGCTAAGAACGCATTTGCTAAGTCATCCCAAGAATGAATGCACGTGGCGTCCAATTAAGCGTACCACCTGGGCAGCACTTCCGGTTAGACTTTCTTGGAAACAATGGATGAGCAGCTTGTCATCTTGAATGTATGGGGTCATTTTGCGGCAGTACATGGTCAAATGTGTCTTTGGGCACTCAACACCATCATACTTATCAAACTTGGGGACTTTGAACCCGAATGGAATGACCAAATCTGAAACCAGGCAAAGATCCTTTGGGTTCACCGATTCACGTCTATGGCGGCCTTCAATGCTTGCAACCTTTTGTCCAAGGATTTAAGTATGCTCTTCTCCTTCATGTTGAGATACTCCCTTAAATCTCTGAAGTCTGAACTATTCCTCTGTCTATTCCCTTGTTCACTAGTAGGTGTCATGTTTGACCTTTCTTGCACCAGTCCTGACACTTGCCGCTCCATCTGCCTTGAACTTCCCTTTGTTATGTTCTCCTGATTAGTGTCCCCTTCCATATGTTGCTTTGATTAAATCTGAACCTGCACAAAACCAATGGTAATTAGATCCTCACTAACTTGGGTTCTATCGAGCATCTTCCTAGGCATGGCCGTTACTAGGAAGAAAACTTTCCTCTAGAGAGTTGTAATCTCTCCTTCATGGGGATTAATAGAGCCTTTATGCATGAAATGCTCAATGATGCTATTTACATGAAATGACATGGATGAAATTTTCTAATATGTACTAAATGCATCTATTTACAAAATGAATGACATTACATGATAAATGCAGGAACATATATACAAGTGTGTAATCATGATAAAAGAAAGTGCATGGAGATGCGTGACAATGAACATCTAAAGAAAATGCATGACATGTCAAACTGTGTCAATGAACAAATGCATGAATATGAATGATTGACTATATGAAGATATGAAATGCTTGCGAATGCACAATGCAACCTGCAAAACAGAAGAATTATAGAGATGCATCCACAAAAGAAAACAAACAGTCGAAAAGTCGTTAGTAACTGAACATAAATATGAACAGATAACTGAAATTTAAAGAAAAATCATGCCCCTATCATTTCTTATTAACAAAACTTTTTGTTTTTCCAAAAATATGAAAAAGACAAAAATGCCCTTGGGTCGAGGAGTCTACCTATTGCGGATAAAGTCATTACCCGCTCTACAGTCTTATTTGAAAATGGTAAAAGAGATAAAGTTTAGAAGTGTCCCTTCTTTGTGTCCTATACACTCATTCTCGGGTTCGGCTCTACACAGGCTGGCTCTCTCACTTCTATATGCTGGGTTTTGGTCAGACTCTAAAAGGTTCCCAAATTGTCCTCACTGTCGCCACTCTAGGCTAGTAAGGCCCCCAATTCTCACCCATTATAGGCTCACTGAAAAGGATTCAATTTGAGTGGAGACGTTTCACATAACCCGTACGGGGATCTTGATTGATCCCACGAAGCTTAGCTAATCCGTCCCCGAGCTAAGGGTGTAAAATTCAAGCCCCGGGTTCGAGCTGATGCATGCAATGCAAAAAAGTGATGTGGTGCAGAAGGGACATACAAATCTTTTACCAATACCAATACACTAAACCGAATCCCCAACCTAACCCAAAACTACCAGCTGATACCAATAACAACAGAAAACAAGAGAAACGACATAGAACAGGGGTAAAGAGAGTAGATATATACATGGAAAGCAATAAAGATGCAAAACAAACCCAGAAAGAAAAACAAGCAAGCATTTTATTAAACCCTAGATCTTGATTAGACTAAATGAGGTCTGACTCTCTAATGTCCCCAGTGGAGTCGCCAAGCTGTCGAAACGTCCGGGTCCGGGGGACCCTGCCGAATCGACTTTCGAAATGAAAGGAGTCGCCACTAATCTTTTTTTACCTAGGTGTGATTACCCACCTACAATTATTAGACCTAATGGACCATGCTTGACGACGGACACACTAAGTCTAATTTTACGGTTGCGAACTAGAATCCGAGTCCGGGAGTCGGTTACGTGTGGGGAAGGATTAGCACCCCCACAACGCTCGTCAAACGACGGTACCTCTAGTCTAATCTAAATCTAACCGGATTTAATAATTAATGGTTGCTTTTAATCCTTAATTATTATAAAAGGGTTTTAAAAAGAAAATAAAATAACTTTTTAAAATCCATGTCGAGATTTCGAAGAATGTGATCGAACAATCGTCGATCAATTCTGTGTTCAATTCTCTTTCACTATCTGTTCTCTTGTTGATCTTTTTCTGTTCGAAAAAGAAATTTTGAAAATGCTGTGATAAAACCTTTTATTCATTTTTTTGTTTTTAAAAGTCTTTTATTTTGCTTTGAAAAATTCCCATTTTAGTCTTCCTAAATGTTGGGAAAAATCTTCTTATTTATTTTGGAAAATCTTTTTCCATCTTTTATTGATCTTCTCACTAAATCTGATTGGAATTTAAAAACCTCTGATTAAATTTTGAAAACTCTTGATTACCAATTTTAATCTCTTTTGAAAACTGAATAAGAGAACATGATTTTCTTTTTGTAAACGTTTTGCAAACACTTTTTATTGCATTTTTTTAATTTTCTGATTTTTTCTTTTTTTTTGAATTTTCTTTGTCTCTACTTAACTTCTACTCAATGCATGAATGCAAATGATGAATGCAAAGTCCAATTATTTAAAGCTGACTCACGTAACCCGGGTTATTGAAAACTCTTCCCGGGATATAGCTCGGAATCCCGACGCATCCTGAGAAGGGCTTTTTCATCCTCGGGGACATTCAGTGGCCCCGAATACTCGACCACTCACCGAATGTCCCTTCTTCGGAAGGGTTACGGTTATCAACTAAGTTTAGGTGGCATGAAATGCAGCAGTTTATAATTAACTGAAAAATAAACATGAAATGCATGTGATTACTTTCTACTTCTAATTCTATACTAATTACTAAATTATTACAAATTCCAAATATAAATAAATGAATTGAAAGCTAAGGGGCAACTGTACAATTCTGGGGACTTCTGCACACTAAAGAAAACAGTTAGCAAATTTCAAGGGGCATAAGACTCGAGTTATATATGTAAGCACTAAAACACATCAATTAACAAAAGCAGACTCAAAATCAAGGACTAAATCAAATAAAGCTAGCACAAGAGACTTGGACCAATTGCTCAATAGCTTAAACCTAAAGAGAACCAAATCTTTAATCGAAGTCTCAATTTTTAAGTTAACATTAACCCAAACGAATTCATCAATCCCCTTCCTAAATTGATTTCAATTTAAAAAGTCAAATATTTAATTCAAGGCCATGACTTTCAAATTAAGGCTAGCTCAAAAACATGGCTCAATACCCATTTTACAAAACTAACTTTAGTTTGAAAATTCAAACTTTGAATCAAAGTTTTGATTTTTCCAATCGAAATAAACTTAAAATGAGATCGAGAAACCATTTTGAATTAATATAAAGTTAAAAAGAGACAAACCCTTAGACTAACAAACCTCAATTTTAAGTTGATTAAAACATGAAAAATCTAAGCTCACTAACAACTTTATTAATCTGAACATATAAAGATCACAACTTTAACATGGAAATTTAAACTTAAAATTTTTTGACAAGGGAAACAAACCACTAAAACAACATAGACTTAATCCATCATAATTTACTATCCAAAGATAAACTCTTTTTACTGAAAATCTAAGCTTTCATCAAGATCACCATTTAAATCATCAAATCACCCCATCACAATACAAACACATATAAATTAATTAAAATAAATTCCATCAATCATAATAAAAGAAACAAAGTTCAATACTCCAAATAAACATGACCCAAATCGCAGCATATTAAAGGAAAGAGGATTTAATTGAAAGAAAGGAAAGAATACTTACAAAAGAAGTGACGTCGTTTTAGTCCCTTCTTCCTCCTTTTATCTTCTTCTTCTTCTTTCCTCCTCCTTTCTCCACCTCAACGAACCCTAGCTTCTACTCATCACAGATCCCTTCTTCATCGATTTGAACTGCCACCGAATCTTCCTTAATCGCCACTGATCTCTGGCCTTTACAGACTCAAAAGCCTCTTCCTTCCTTTCTTTTTCTTCTTCGCTCGTTCAACACAAGCCCTAGCTTTCTATTCTCTGTCCATTCATGAACCAGCAACCTCCATGGCCCCGTTGGTTCAATTTCTTCACCATGATCCCGTCAAAACCTCCGATGAGTTGAAAGCCTCAAGCGTTCAAGGATTTTAACGGTGACCCGAACTTTGAATGCTCAAATCTCGTTGATTCCACCGTTGGAAAGGCCTCAAACTTTGAGGTTTCGTTCCATCCTTCTCCCTCTATCAATCCTTCGGTTCAATTTGAGGTAAGCTACTCTTAATCGAAAGCCCCCAATTTCACTAAAGAACCCTAATCTGAATTTGTTTTTCTCCCTCTTCTACTTGCTCTTTTCTCTCCTTTTTTTTGTTTTCTGTTTTAACCTCGGTTTGATTGCTACCAAAGTCAATTTGCATTTTTCCCAGAGCTCATTGGGTTCATGATAGAATAGAGAGATTTTGATATCAAAGAAATAGAGAAAGGGATAAAGAGAGTAAAAGATCAGAAAGAGAGGTGAGGGAGAGGAGAGACTGAAGAGAGTCTTTTCTTTCAATGAGAGAGAGAGGCCAATTTTTTTGTGTGTGGAAGAGCGAGGTGGGTGAAGAGAGAGCCAAGAGCGAATCAGTGATTTTTTAGAGGGAAGAGATCAGAGAGTTCAACCGAGAGACTGAGAGAGAAGGTGAATAAAAATGAGAGTTCAATGAGAGAGTGTGAGAGTGAAGATGAATCAAGAGCTAGCGATGAGAGAGAGCCTCGATTTTTGAGTTTTCTTTAAGCCTCGATTCCTGTTGAGAATTTTTGCAGTTTTTGGGGCCTGGATTGTGGGGCCCACATCTCCCTCGTCTCAAATCCGAATCATGTCGTTCTTGTGCTCAAATTGAAGCCCCGAGAGTCCTCTACGACTTTCGTTTACAAAGTTCTCCCGTTCCAGCCCTCTAAGGTAATGGAATTTGTGTTTTTCCAGGACTGCGCTATTGACAACTTGCTTGGGCTGTTTGCTTTGTCTCTAACTTGCATTTTTGCTTTGTTTCTTTTTAGGAAAACTTGTGTAATCCACTTTGGATGGTGCAACAACAATATTGGAGAAGAAAAGAGCACAATTTGCAAATCAAATGTCCAATTCGTACATCAAATGCCTTGTATTTATTTCCAATGTAGCAAAAGCATAAGCAAAATGTTGAAATGTAAATAATATGTATGAAACTAAGTATGTAATGCAAAGTGTTATGCTACATTGCCTCAAATTCAAATTCTAATATGCTCTTTAACTATGATACTAATCTAAATGGACTAAACTTAATATGCAAAGTAAGAACATGCTTTACTAACTAAAATGCAATCTCATCTCTTTTTGTGCTTTTTCTTCCAACCAATGTCATTACCAAAATTATGCGAGTCCTACTTATGGAATGCCTTACTAATTGCTAAATTGATAATTAATTATTCAAAACACTAAATTGAACTTAAGCCACATGATTAAAATGCAACAATGCTAATTAAATTACTAAATGAAGTTAAAGACATGAAATGCCAAAGGCGCATATTAAGATTTTTTTGGATTTTTTTCAAAATGCAATCTACATGACCAAGATGAATTAACTAATCTAAATTAAAAGTGAACTTAAAATGACCCAAGATACCCCTAAATGCAAAATGACCAAAATGCCTCTGGATGTGAAAATGACCAAAATGCCCCTGGATGACCCTAATGCGAAATAAGAAGGATACAGGACAAAAACGAGTGTTTACATATATATATATATATATATATATTATTATATAAAAACAACGATGATGATAAATATATGATTGTTGCATTTGTAATTTTGGTATCATTTTTCTTAAGCGTATGTTCATAAGATACAATGGCCATGAAAGAGTTTGAATTTTTCTTTTTAATTTCTATTATTTTTGCAGTTATAAAAAAACTGTCGTCCAGGTATGGTATTGATAACTTCTTGTCATGCTTTGGGAATTTTATTTTCCTTTATCACTCTTTTTAACTTATTTTCTTCATTATTTTCATTACTATGTTTGATGATTGCTTAAAACGATTTTTCAAAAGGAGTTGAATTGTTAAACGTATAATCATACTATAAGATTTAAACCGGATTAGATTGCAAAAAAAAAAAGCCTAAAAAAGAGTAACTTATTTTCTTCATTTTTATAATACTATGTTTGATGATTTCTTAAAACGATTTTTCAGATGAGTTGAATTTTTAAACATATGTACGAATTTTGATGATTGTTTGCTTTTGTTATTTAAAAAAAAATCCTATGTTTGAAATTGGGAAAGAAATTTGGGTCTTGGGTGAGGTGTCTGGATTATCATGCCGCATTCTTGCGTAAAATAGAGAAATTCTTAGGGAGATAGCCTCATCAATCAAATAGAGAAGTTCATGTGATCTATAATAGAGCAGACCATGAGATAACGGCCCCGAGATTTTTGTCTGGAGGGGATCCTCTTTGATATTAGAGTTAGTAGGGTATTAAAGTGTTTGGAGATATTGAAGTTAGTGGGGTCTTAAGGTGTTTAGAGAGCTTAAGATTTAAATAGTGGAAATAATGAATTTTTACCTTATGTATGAAGTAGTTCTCTCACTCTCTCTGTCTCTCTCTCTCTCTCTCTCTATTATATATATATATATATATATATATGTATGTATATATATAATAGTGTGGCTTTGAGCCGTTCTATATGGGCTCAACGTTGCCCCCTAAGTATGAGGGCAGTTCTAAAATGATTACACAAACGACTATGAAACTAAGAGTCAGGTGGGCAAGTTGGGACGATATGAGCTAAACAGCCTTACCGGTTGCATAACTAGATAGTGTAGAATGTAACAGTATTCAATCTGGATGTATACTCCATGTGTAGAGTGTTGAGTCGTAGAATGCTCGATAATTTGGTAATGAGCCCCTCTGTCGAACCGTATGGTGCTCTGTGAGTGCTCAATTTTTAAGGAATTGAGTAGGAGAGTGCGCTCTAGGAATGATTGTGGATAGCAGAACTCGAGTTGATAACGTACTCCGTGGAGGAATACCGAACGAAAGAGGTCAAATAAACAATATGCTCCATAGAAGGTTGGTGAACATCAGGGCACTCAAACTGATAATGTACCATTTGGAGTAATGTTGAATGAATGGAGCTCAAATTGATAATATGCTATGTGGAGGAATGCTGAATGGTGGAACTTAATGTGATAACGTGCTCTATATACTACCGAGTTGAGGAGCTCAATTCGAATATGTATATGTATATACGTACTATCAAAGGAAGGAATTCAATATGAATTATATATGTTTGTACGACTGAACGGACGATCTTGATATGAATGGAAGAGCTT
This sequence comes from Corchorus capsularis, assembly GCA_001974805.1. Lineage (NCBI taxonomy): Eukaryota > Viridiplantae > Streptophyta > Magnoliopsida > Malvales > Malvaceae > Corchorus > Corchorus capsularis. The sequence goes on from AWWV01015212.1 coordinate 11,880, forward strand.
AAAATGAATGATTTATATAGTACTAAGTAGGGGAGCTCAACCTGATAATGATATACAAGAAGTTTCTCGATACCATTAACATATATAGCATTTAGAGTTTTCCCTGGGCCGAGCTGGGACAGGTTCAGACTGAGCCCATACTTAATATTAGTGGACAAGTTGCTTGTCAAAACCCGATCGGCCCATTTGGAAAAAGGGTCTCAAAAATTTATTCAAGCCCGTCCAAATTTTTTAAAGTTTTGTCCATGTTCGCCATTTTACTAATTAAATCACTACAAACAAACTGTCATTTAGTAACGGTAGAAAAACCGTTACTAAAAGCCAAAAATCCGTTGGTATAGACCTAAAATACCTATACCAACGACAGAAACCCCTATTCTGACGACCAAGCGGCGTCGGTATAAACCCTGGCCAACGGTTTTGGGCACCGTCGGAATAGACCTTTTATGTGTACCAACGGTTTTTTTTGCGTTGGTAGTTATTTTACCGTAGGTATATCCTGTATGCTCTTGTTTATTGTTGGCAGCTATACCAAGGCTGATACGAATGTTGTATTAGATTCAAAATCCCCTTAGAATATCCACCAAAGTCGACTTGAACTTCTACAACTCCTAGACTTGTATGTCGATGATCTTCACAAAGCTATCCCTCCTCTTTCGTCGGCCTTAAGCACTCAATTAGACCTGCAATTGAATTCTCAAGATCACAAGATTCACAAACAACTAAGTTATCTCAACCTAATTGCTTGCTAGGACTCTACAAGATGAAGAACCCTAAGTTTGCTCAAACTAGAACAATGAAGCTAAGATAATCAATTTGGGAAAATAATCCTCAACTTTATTAATCAACTCAACTTCATCTTTTACAAGAGATATTGGTGGCCTTATATAGTGATAGGGTCAACCAAAATCCTGAAATATATCCTAATTTTCGTCCAAATATAAGGGCTAGGGAAAAACTAGTCCTTGCCCAACTAGGAAAAGGAAATAAAGACATAATTAAACAAGGATTGGACTTAGTCAACCAAGACCCAATCCAAATAAGGTCCAAACTTAAAAATAAGCTAACCTAAGATAGAATTAAGCCCAAACAAAGATAACTAATGATAATGGGCTCATGCCATGATGTCAATCCTGCCATCTAGAATCAATAGCAAGCAATGTGATGAACTTGTAATTGATTTGTAATTTCTTGCCCAAATCATCACCAAAGCTCTTCAATTGAACTTCAATGGTCTTCAAGTCTTCAAGATGAGTTCGAACAAGGCCTATGAGTGCATCCTTGAATCTCTTAGCTCTTGCTCTTGTCATCGGACTATTCGGCATCTTCAATGGATCAAATAGCATCTTTTTGGTGCTTGGAACATGCTCAACGATATCTCTATGATCTTCATACATCTCCATGCTTCATTGTAGCCCTTGCACGTTCTTTCTATGCTCTCCATGCTTGTCTTCAAGTCCATAATAAGTCCTTGGCGCATAATTCCTTCCATGATAAGCCTTGGGCGCATCATTCCCTCCCCCTTGAAGAAGATTTGAACTCAAATCTTGATTGTATTGCACCACATATGGATGGAATTCAATCTCTTTAATGGGTGGAAATCCACTAGGAATTTTCCCACAAAAGTAAGCTACAGGCTTCTCTCCTTGCATCAAAACAACTCCAATTCCTACAAAATTACTCAAAAGAGACACAATATTGCTTTGAATATCTCTAGCCAAGTTGTTAGTACCCATTAGTGTATTTCGAAACAAAGGTAAGATCAAATCAGAATTATCATGCAAAGCACTCTTAATCTCACTTTTAGTAGCTAACATACACTCTTTAACAACTTCCTTAGAAATCTCTTTCTCGTCACCCAAAACAGAATTATTTGCAATGCTATGATCAACCAAAACATATTTGTTTTCATCACAATTAGCATCCAAAACAGATTTAGTATCATCACAAACAACACTTAAAACAGATTTAGTGTCATTGAAAACAACACTCAAATTAGGTTTAGAATCATCGCAAACAACATCTAAAACACTCTTTGCAACTAAGGCTGTTTTATCATCAAAACAATCATCAATTTTAGGTTCAGATTTACTCTTTTCTTTAGCCCTAAATTCAGCATCCAATTTAGCAAAATCATCTCTCACTTTAATTTCATCTTTTAAGGCATCTTGAAGTGATAAAGGAATTAAAGTAAGAGGCTTCTTACCACACATGAAAGAATACTTGTTGGTCTCTCCATCATGATGAACTTTGTTGTCATATTGCCATGGTTGACCAAGTAGTACATGACATGCTTGCATGGGTAAGACATCACACAAAACATCTCCCTT
>AWWV01015213.1:0-28507 GCA_001974805.1 Corchorus capsularis
TGTATTTATTTAGTTTGGAAAAATCAAAAGACATTCATCCCCTTTTCCTATATAAAATAAATTAATCAAATAATTATAAATTAATTATAAATTTGTTATGAATATACATGTATATTGTGGATGTCCATGAATCTAAAATTAAAGCATTGATAAGATTAATAACTTGGTTCATTCATACATATATACTATGTACTAAGTTCATCCTCTTATATTTATGGTGATGTATCTATGTGCCTATAAATACAGCACTTACTTTGTTATGGAATAGGATGAATAAGAACAATGTCTCCCCTTTTTCATATTTTCTTCTTCTCCATATTCTATTGTCTCTCTATTCTCTTGTATTTTCCATACTTCAATTTTCTATCATCTTCGTTTGTTTTGTTATCATTTCACAACAAAATTTCATTTCTTAACTGAAATTTTCTTAAAAGAATTTATAAAATATAACAGCCGCTCGCGAAGCGCGGCCGGAAAATTCTAGTATATCGTTAATATTATAACATTTGAGTAGATATTGCATTAGACTCACATTATAAAGTCAGGGGGATGTTAAGAGTGGCTTATACACATGGAGAAGCCAAGAAAGAATTAGCTTAAACTTTTGAATTCAAGCTAGTATATATTCAAACATGCATGTATATATGGTTATGTTATGGGTTTGACTGTGCTAAGCTTTGAGATTGATATCTCCCATTGTAACAAATTTGTATCAGAACTCAGGCTGGACTCGATTTAGGGTGCCAATATATGGATTACGTATGTTAAAGGACATTGTAGCGTGCCAAAACCCAAGATCAACGGAATGTGTTTTTTATTATGCAAAAGCAGAAAAAGAACTATTATTCATTAGTCATAACGTGAATGTTACATTTTCAACAAAGTTGTCAATTACGTGACAATTTCGTTGGGATGGTATGAAATGGGCAATGGTGGCACAATAATTCCATTGGGTTGGTATGAAAATGGACCCAAATAAAAAGAGCCACTGATATATTGATACCAAAATGGGCCCATTTCGAAAAGCTTTATAGTCATGGGCCCAAATTTAGCCCAATAAAGTAAGTATCTTGTGAACAGATTACCCAAAACTCGGCCTAGATAAAAAAAAAAATAAAACCTGATTCATGAGAAATTGAATCGTCACGTCCACGTGTTCCAGAGAAATCGTGGCCTTCAACGCTACGCTATATAAAGGCCACTTAAGCAGAACTGAAACCCTCCCAAGGGTTTTGTATTGAACGGCCAAATCGTTGAGAGAGCCTCCTTGCATTTGCCTCTTAGCTTCTCTCTCAGGTACTACTCTCATTTTTCTACCTCCTGTTTGGTCGCCAAGAAAATACATCAACTGATAGAGATTGAAACATATGCCTTTTTTGTTTTCTTTTTCTATTCAGTTCTCCTGGGATACCAATTTTTTGCTGAGAAAATGTAGGAAATTCAGAAAGCAAATGTTTTTTTGATTTGATTCTGATGTTATTGAGACTTTCAGTATGGGTTTTGGAGTTGTTATCTTGCGGTGTTATTTCTACTTTAGTCAATCAAATGTGTTGAAACACTGTATTTTGGGAGTTTATGGATGCAATTTTTTTTTTAATTGTAAGTTACTATTCTCTTAAACGATTAATAAACCACTGTAATTAATGTCAGTTTAGTGTTAATTTACTGGAGAAGCGTTTAACTTGTTCTCTTTTTGTTTTAATGGTGATTGGTTAGGACTATGATGCATGGAAAATATTGTATCTTTGTCTATATCAGGTTTACTTGTCAAATGGGTGTTAAGAATTTAAAGCTGGAATTTTTTTTTTCATGCTTTTTGATGTAGAGTATAGGCTTCACCTTATACTAAACTTTGAGTTGTTATAATGGCTGTTCTCATCATAAATTGAGCTATGGTCGGGATTTTGGCATAAAATAAGGAGGGTTTTAAATATTGTACATGCATTGTAAATGCTTTATCCAACTGCTAGTTAAATCTGATTTGGAATTAAGCTAAATTTTGCTCATGTTTCTGTAATTAGTTTCCAACTTCTAATTGATCCTGCCTGTTATTCAGATCTTGAAGATGTATACAGCCAGGAAGAAGATCCACAAGGATAAGGATGCTGAACCCACAGAATTTGAGGAATCGGTTGCTCAGGTTTCAAAATGAACTTATGCTTGTTATGAATCATTTAAAAAATTGAAAATCAGAGCCTCATTACATGTCCATGTATGTTTGTAACAGGCATTCTTTGATTTGGAGAATACCAACCAGGATCTGAAAAGTGAACTCAAAGATCTCTACATTAATTCAGCAGTGTAAGAATGATAATTGAGATGCATTTGTTTTGAGGTCTTATGGCTTTTTTTATTTAATTGTATAGTTGATATACAAAATTTCATTTGCAGTCAAATTGATGTTTCTGGGAGCCGGAAAGCTCTTGTTATCCATGTACCCTACAGATTGAGGAAAGCTTTCCGCAAGGTTCACACTAAACTTGTCAGGGAACTCGAGAAGAAGTTCAGTGGGAAGGTGAGGAAAGGACTAACCTATTACATTCTCCTTCCGTTTTGTGTACTGTATAATGAAACAGCATGGGAGGAAAGTCCTTAGTTTTGAATGAAAAATTTGATTTGGTCCTCCTCTAGTTTACATTTACAAAAAGTTTATAGTAATTTTGCTTATTTCCATCAGCCATTTTTTTTCTTTCCAGACTCAGATACGTTGCAATCGGAATGAAAAAAATGAAAGAGAATTATACAATTACATAGATTTTTATTCAAGTTTTTGATATGTTTTTTCTTTTTTGGGGGAACCTTTTGCTTTATCTGACTGAATGCTCTAAAAACTTTCTTGTGTCAAAAATGATGATTGTTACTTGATTTGATCGATATGCATATGTTCTTGGTTTTAATTTAGTATATATATCTATATCTGGTAGGATGTGATTCTTATTGCAACCAGAAGGATATTGCGGCCTCCAAAGAAGGGTTCTGCTGCACAGAGGCCACGCAACCGCACATTAACTGCTGTGCATGAGGCAATGCTCGAAGACATCGTCTTACCTGCAGAGATTGTTGGGAAGCGCATTAGATACAGAATTGATGGATCAAAGATAATGAAGGTACAATACTGCTGTTATATATTAATAATAATATTAATATATTCTAGAATCAGATTGCTAAATGATGTAAACTCTAAACTATATACAGATGAAATTGATCTTGTTGTTGTGATTGGTTGTGTTTTGGAGGCTAATGTAGCATTGTTTGTGACCTTGATGAGCAGGTATTTTTGGACCCCAAGGAACGAAACAACACTGAGTATAAGCTCGAGGCCTTTTCTGCAGTTTATAGGAAGCTTGCCGGCAAAGATGTTGTGTTTGAGTATCCAGTTACCGAGGCATAAAGAAATATCTTTCTAAATTCCAAGTGTTGTGGCACATTTTGTTTGTTTCATCCTTTTTCCGCCCAAAACTGCTTTATTTGTGGAAGATAATTGAAATTTTGACATTTATTAGTTGCTATGCTAATGCTATGGAATCAGTAAAAGTGTTATGATAGATTTACGAGAGTCGCGCTTTCATGCATGATGATCCCTCAAAATATATTACTCCTTTACACGTAATCGCAGCGGAGATTTTGATTAGCTTGCTTTGAAAGCGATATTGATGTTGTTAAACAAATTAGACAAAGGAAACTGCTCACCAAGGAAAACGTAAAATTTGTTCAAGTCCATTGGCAATAAAAGAATAGACGAGCTAATTTCTCTTGAATATATAGTTTATTGCTAAAAGTGCCAGTACTATGGGTGGAGGTACAGAGAAGAAGTGGCCTTCAATTCGGATTTCCCTGGCAAATCTTTACCTTAATCTGTTTATTTTTTTCTCTCGTTTATTAATTTCTTTCCTATTTCTGATGAATTGGGATTTATCATCGCATTCACTCTTGTTGTTACAGTCATCTTCGTTTCCCATTATGGGGAAAATACATAGAATTTAATTTACCAAAAATTGAAGAAACCAATAACTTTCGAGAGAAATTTTCCCAAGGGCCAAAAGATACACACAGTCGTTACAACTAGTAATTTGATTGAACAAACTACTTTTTAACCTGTTTTTACACCATAATAATAACTGAGGCACCGTTCTCTTATTTGACTGCATATGCGACTAAAAGATCATTGATCATGAGTTTTCAAGGTTCTTTAAGCCGATTACCTTGAACCAAAATGAAAAAAGGAAAAACAGAAAATATTGCACAAGAATATTGGATGGTATTGGTATGTATTGACTGAAATTATCAACGTTGGAAAATTTGATTAAATCAATTCGCCTTGTGCTCATTTGAGCATGAATCTTCTGTTCAATAAAAGGGTATAAGAAAAAAAAATTGCCAACATCTTCCGATCAAAACTAGGGTTGGGAAGAGTGTCCGAGGCTGCAAAGAGGCCGCCAGCTTCCTATGGATTCCGAGGCTGGAAAGAAAGTCAGCTAATTAGAGTCTTAGATAAACAGCTAAATCAATGGAGATAATGAAGTAAGGAAGCATAGTTTACCTCAAGACAATATTACCAGACCAAGATACATTGCTCCACAAAGAAATAAGAATGATATGAAACCCCTACCATAAGAAATGTGCTTGTCAATTCTTAACAATAACAAGGAAATAAGGTATTATCTCCATGCATATTTCAGATATATCCTAATACAAATTTGTTCAATATGCTCACCAGATGACACCCCATCCAACACCATTGCAAGGACAAGGGCACACTTCTGCAAATTTTTCTGCATCACTCGAGTGAACTCTACGAGATATGAGGTCATCGTATATATCTGTATCGTCAACCATACATTATATTGTCAGTAACTGTAAAACAGACATGTGAATTGCTAGATTCAATTTTTCTTGTTTGAAAACCATACCATAGACTGAAAACAAGCTGTTCATAACACCTGCAGGAAGGAATATAACTTAGAAATGATCACACTAAAAGAGGGGGTAAGAACCACTGGGCATACTATTCCAGTTTGAGAAACATGTATAGGAAGGGAGCAAAGATATAGATATCTGCATTTACCAATGAATAGGATAATGTACCGAAGTATACGAATCTTGGTTGTTTCTTGTAGAACCCAAATTACTCCAAGGAAAAGAACAAACCCTGATATCTCAAAGTACATGGAGAAGAATGTCATTGAGATGATTTATCAGACATATCTGTCAAGGTGTCAAAAGACATACCGATACAAAGCCCTCTTAATGTCCACTGCACAAACAACATACAAAAAACAAGGGCCATGCAATCATCAGAATAATAATAGTGTGAAAGAATTTATGCTGAGGCAGTTGAAGGTCAAGGCAAGCTAAATGTTCATAACAAGCTATTATTTTGATTATAATTGCAACAAAATGCCTCGATTTTGTCATAAACAAAAGGAGTATTTAAGTTCAGGGTTTCATAATAATCTCCCTGAAGCCTGGTTTTGGCTCCCTTTTATCCCTTAAATCCTAGCATTCAAATTCTAAAATGACCAAATTAAATTCCAAGTAGCAGCAATTCATGAAAAATTAAAAATGAGTTATTCAACATGTTCAAGAAGAATACTTACATTTTTAGCTACACAGAGTACAATAAGTAGAGCAGCAACAAAACATCCTGCAGCAATTCTTGCAGTCAGAAGATTTGTTGATGCTAGTATTAAAACCATTCCCCAGAAAGACGAACCAAGATCTGAAGCATAAAAGTAATTCTTAATTATGATGACACCACACTCAACCTCATGAAGAGACAAATTGATAGAGGTCAGTAAATTCAAGATTTTAAATATGCGTAATGGCAGGCATCAACATATTAGAACATGGATGAGCAAGAGAATTCAACAAAGCATAATACCAAAGGGCTGTGGTCAAAATGAAATTATCAATTTGGGTATGCGCCTTCTCTGTTTCATATTCAAACATTCAACAAATAAAGAACTTACATCCGGCAGGCAATATTAACCAGTATATGCCACCACGTGTCTGTGTGGTTCCACCTTCATCTGCATGAACCTGGATTCCTTCCAGCTGCAGTTGAAATCCTCTCAGAAACAAGATTATACATAAAAGAGGACAATTCAAGGTTATGCAATCAGAAAAGCATTTCATTACTTCAACTGGACCTTGCCAGATGCACCATTGGACACAGCTTCACACTAGGTAAACAGTGCACTAATCCAAATAAATTGCTGAGGCAGCACTATGGATATATTTAAAATTGATTGGAAATGACTGACAAAATATGTTTTCATAATGTCATTTGTTGACCCTAAGTATGCTTTATTATATGGGATTCACAGATGTAAGGACCCATGAGTATTACAAACTAAGCCTGTCGTTCAAGAGACAGGACTTATGCAAAAAGAAAAGAAATTACATGTCTCATCAAATCATACCATTTTCGAGTTTTTGATGCGTGAGTAAATTTCTCCATTTAACAGCAGAAAAAGGCTTAACTACAATCAAGAGAAAAATGCTAACTACAGGGAGAGCAAGTATCCGCCTAGTATTGGTCAATGAAATTATTAGGAATTTTGCAAGATAGCAATGTTAAAGAAATACTTACATGACCACATGTGAGTTTACAAGCAATAGCATGGCTTGCCTCATGAAGAAATACAGTCACAAGCTTGAAGGGTGTCAGAAGTACTGTCCTCCATAGCTAAAAAAAAAATGAAATAAAGATATAAACCACAAAGCAGAAACATTGCACACTTAGTGCAGCAGAAAAGCATTCCAGTAAAACATACAGAAGTAATAGTAGCATGTAGTAATAAAACTTCTAAACAGCATAACATAGTCGAAGTCAAAATATTAATTCCACATTCGGAATGACTGAATTCTGAGTAAAATTAATAAATTGGTAGACTAAACATATGCAGAGAAATTGATAGCCTATCAAATTGATCCAGACTTCTGTCAAAAAAAAAATCAAATTGATCCAGACACCAACAAAGTTGGATGAATTATAATTACAAATTCAAAATGGGCTAGACTTTAGGTATACACTAATCAATTAATTGCTGTTCTTTGAGGTAAAGCTTCCAAGAATACAGCATCCATTTACTTCCTAAAGGCCTTCTAAGTCAAAAGTAAAAAAATCTACTAGTACTACTTTTCCCCTTTAAAACTACAATTATAACTGGTTAATAAGTTCACATTCATTGATTCCAGTTACCAGAAAAAGCAGTTATCTTGACTCTTGAGCCACCAAAAACAGTCTTTCCTTTCCACAATTCAACATACAAAAATTCAAACCTTTTGAACCATTAATAAATAATTCAACCACTTGCTCACTCCCCAAAGCAAGAACAACCCAGATCACCCAATGTTCCTAGTTTTAGGCTACAAATGGAGAGAAAAAGAAAAGCGCCCATTGGCATTTCTTTGTCAGAAAAAGGGAAAATGGCATAATTCTCAGAAACGAAAGAAGGTGGCATAGATTTGGTAACAAGAAGAAAGAGAAGAAGCATAAAAAGCTGATAGAGGAAGAAATGTACCGCAAGTATAACAACCGTGCAGACAGCAACAGTAACAAGAAAAACTACTTGTTCATGGTTGCAGCAGTTGTTGAGTTCCCAGTTTGCGTTCACCGTCACCATTTCTTCGTTACAAAGAAAATGAGAATGACCCAACTAAACTACTGGAAGTGGAAAGTAGCTTTCAAAGTTGGGATCTTCAGTTGGATAAAAAGATTTTCTTGCTTTGGGGAAAGAAAAGGAGAGAGAGAGACCTTTTGGGTTTCTTTTCTTCTCAAAGGAAAGGAAGCTGGTTTGGTCGCCAGTTGGCACCAAATTTTCTTTCTGATGTTCTAAGCTTTTCTTGTGAAAATGTTGCATAAAACTGAAAGTAGGGAGTAGAAACTACTTTCAAAAGGTTCTCTTTTTTTCTTCTTTATATTTTGATTTTTTTTAGTGATCCCAAAAGGCTAAAGCAAACAAATTGTCAAATTGTCTTTTTTAGAGGAAAAGGGAGAAGGATTTTTTAAGCTATGGTTTGCCAAAAATGAGGAAATGAAGAAACTATAATATCTTTTATTATTTCTTCAACGTCTCTCTTTTATCAAGCATAATTTTTTTTGAACCAGATTTTTTTTTAAAAAAACTTATTTTAGTTTTAAATATGATGAGGAATCTACTCCAAAAAATATGAGGAGGAATTATTCAAATAATCTTATAGTATAATAGAATACAAAAAAGAAAAGAAAATAATTTTTTTTTTTGGGCAAAGAAAGCAGGTTTCTATCATAAGAAGTTTTTTTTTTTCTCACCTGAAATTATTAAGGATTGATTCGATTGAATATGATAACTTATTCATAAAAAAAAACAGAAAATATATGATAATTCCTTTATGAAATCATTATACTACCATATATAGTGTATAAGTCCATAACCCTGCTAGTGAAACATAAATATATTTTTTTTGATGGAAGTGAAACATAAATAATTCATCATATTTTAATTAGTTTTAATAAATTATTTATAAAATAATGGAGTAATATTTTCCTCTCTACACGATAAAATCCTCCATAACATATGGAGGTCCATGTGCAATAATTATCATATTTCAAATATTTATTTTATTTTATTTTTGACAATTTTTACAAGGAAATTTTGAAAGTTCAATTCAAAGAATGTTACTACTGGACAGGGTCACAGCCAATCCAAATGGGGTGCATTTAATTGGTTGCCAACCTTCATTTGACTTTTGTCCTTTTCTTCCTTCGTCTTGAATCAAGAAATCAATAAAATGATAAAACAAATTAGAGGCACATAAGCCAATGATCCCCAATGCGTACAAAACAAAGATGGGGCTGCTAATCTAGCCACCAGAGACATACCCCAATACCAAATTTTGGCCATTACATTCGGCACAATATGACGCCCGACGATGGCCATTGCTGCCTTCTCTTTGCTTGAACCTCCTGGCTGGGCTAGTAGCCATCAAGAAAACAGTTCATAAAGAGTCTTTCTGTTCACTACCTCAGCTTAGAAAGATTTGCATCTCCAAATAAGATTAGATAAATCTATGATATTAACATCAATTTATATGATAATTAAGCTTTACATGATATCATTAGGAGCTATAACTATACTGCACTATGAGTACCTCATCTACCCTCATCAAGAGAAGAATAAGACATAGAATTTCTAGAATAATCCTCAGCAAAACTACTGTCCCCAGAAGCCCTCGTCACACCTGTGTTTGTGCTGCTAGCATTAGTATTAGTAAAAGCTGAAGTATTGGTTGTTGTGGTCCACCGTCCAACGCGGCCTTGAATTGCAGGTTTACCTGGTCTTGGCAAAGTAAATGAATCACTTGAAAGCATGAGATGAACAGAGTTCATATCTGGCCTCTCAGAAACAGTCTGTTGACAACATAACAAGCCTAGTTGAATGCACATTGCTGCCTCATCGCGATTGTACTTTTCAAGGACTGAATCAACTAAATCCAACGACTTCCCTGCTTGAAACAGCGTCCATGCCTATATAAGAAAGCAAGAAAGTTGCTGCAATTAAACTTCTTTTAGTTTACCTGTTCCTATTGTAGCAGCAATAGGCAGGAGCAGTCCCTTTTAATATACTTCATATCAAATTCTAGCTCAAAAATAAGTTTCTTGGCCAAAAAGAAAGAGAAGAAAACAACAATATCAAGCTTTCTGAACTGTGAATTCCATCCAGAATTTATATTAAAGATGTGAAAGGTCTAGAAGACTAGCAAAATATCAGATGCCAGATCCTTATTTAAAGCACCTATCTATCCAAATTCAACATGGTTCTGAACATTGACAATCACACTGCAGGAAAAGCAGATGGAAGGAGAAAAATTCATGCAAGACAATGGTGGCACTGCCAACCAACTTCTGAGGGCTGCAGAAGGTGTCTTGAAAATTTGCAAATAATTAGTGAGTGATATTAAAAAGAACACACTTGATAAGTAGTAAAAGTTCAGCGGAGACGACTTCTAGCAGGATAGGCATAGATCAGAGAGGCTGCGTATACTAATAAAAAATCATTCAACATTCATAATGAATGCAAATAAAAAGGCAGAAGACCAATTATAACAAGCTTTGAGGATTTGGGTTCATAGCTTTTCATTAAATTTAACTTACATAGTTCAAGAGGTCTGCCTTCTCTGAACCAAGGCGACTATCATGGTTCTTTCTCCCACTCACTATCTCCAAGACCACCACACCGTAGCTAAATACATCTGTCTTCACAGATAAATAACCATGAATCGCATATTCAGGAGCCATGTAACCACTGCAGGCAATAAAATGGTTTACTTAGTTTTATCTTCCCTAGCTAAGGATGGAGTTAATTCAGGACAAAACGGAAAGAAAACTGAGCCTGGTACCCTTAAAGACAAGAGCAGAAGAATAAGATGGGAATAGAAGCAAAAAACTACTCACTGAGTGCCAGAAATCCTGAAGGTATTTACATGGGTGTCATCCCCAGGGAAGAGCCTCGCCAAGCCAAAATCCGAGATTTTTGGGTTCAATTGCTGATCCAACAATACATTACCGGTTTTAATGTCTCTATGGATGATCCTTTCTGGGGCCTCTTCATGAAGGTAACGAAGACCTCTTGCAATGCCTGTGATTATCTTATATCGAGTTGGCCAATTCAACGATGAAGACTTATTCTTATCTGAAAATTTTCATCACAATTATTAGTCTTAGTTTACAAAATAGTCAAATAAGAGAGTTTGAGTAAGTAAAATCTCCCAAGGCAACAGAAGATCAAAGCGCACAAAGCGATTCTCACCGAAGAGAAAGTAATCAAGGCTTTTATTTGGCAAATACTCATAAACAAGCATCTTCTCAGGTCCGTCTGCACAGCACCCCAACAAGATCACTAAGTTCTTGTGCTGAATTTTCAATAAGAGTTTCACCTCATTTGTAAATTGTTTAAGTCCCTGTCTGGAATCCATTGACAACTTCTTGACAGCTATTTCTTGACCATTTGGCATCAAACCCTGTAAAGTTATAAGCTGCAATGAGTAACAATTTTCACAAGAGTCTCCAATCAGCAATCATCCCTTCCCAATTAGGAAGGATTCTTCTTGGAATGCTGTAAGCTTGCGTTTGCCACCCATTTGCATTCCATTCCTCCTAAAATATCCTTTATATATCTTCGAAATTTCATTCTCTACACTTTCTCCACGTATTTGTTCATGGCAAATTCATAAAAATAAATTTAAAAACTCGAAAATTAGAAGAAACGAGTTTTACTATTATTAGGTAGCTTAAAACGAGAGCTCCAATTTAGCCAATTAACAATAAAAAAAAACAAATAAAAAAACACAAATTGACTTGACTAGGCAAAACAAAACTTTCCGAAAATGCATTCACAGATCAGTAAAGTTTGGACACGTACCTTGTAGACGGGACCGAAGCCGCCATGACCGAGCAGGTTAAGGTCAGAGAAGAAATTAGTAGCAATTTGGAGAGCAGGAAGGTCGAAGAAAAGCCCTTGAGTTTCCAAGCCATCGTCGGAATCGTCTTCGCCGCCGGAGCCAGTTCGGGCGGCTTTGAGGCGGTTCTGGATGCACGCACAGAATTTAGCGAAGAAGCCCATCAAGGACTGGGCCGACCCGCAGGAGTAACGAGGATCCAAGTCCAGGTTGAGTCGGAGCGGGAGCAAGCAAGTGACAGTTGTACGGGAAATGGGAGTAAGAAAAGAAGAATGAAGAAGAAGAAGAATGAAAGGAAAAGTTTGCCGCGTTGTTGGTTTTGTTAGAATGACCTGACCTGAGGAGTTGTTGTTGGTGTGACTTTTTTTTTGTGACCTGGAAATTTACACAGAAAGTTTCAGGTTTGACTTTGACTTGGTTTTTAAATATTTGCGTTATAGAACGGCTGGTTTAATTTATTTTTTGTGTACGTACACTACTGTTCAACAATCAAATACTCAATTCAACTCAATTTGCCAATTGAGGTATTTCTTAATTATTTAGGTTGATTGAGAAATATATTAGTAATTACTTTAGATTGATAGATTAATTAGTTGATTTGAATATATTAATTTGTTAAAAATTTCAATGTGTTTTTTTTTTCTCGAGTTTTCTTTCTCCCCTAGGGAACCCTAGTGGCGGCTCCGACCTGATTTCTATCAGTGATTATTCCTTAGATTTTCTCTATTTTGAATCTCTTATGGTTGTTGTCGTTAGGATAGATTTGGATTATCCTGAATCTTTTTCTCAAATTCAATTTTCAAATTCGATCTCCAAGCCTTATCAAATGATTAGGTTTCTCCTCTTCCTTTTTAGAGAGTCCGATTCTATTGATTTTCTATACTATCTCTTTGCCTATTCCAAACTTCCTCTTTCTTTTTCTGTGTCTTTTCCTTTGGTGGCGAAGTGGGTTTATCTGTAGCTATGGCCGGAAAATCGTTATCACAGATGTGTTCAAATTTGTCAATTCATGAGGACGGACATGAGAAAATTGTACTTGATAGTGACTGGGTTGTGGGCAATGAGGGAGAGGTTGCTGGGTTTTATTTGATTGGAAAGGTGCTGCTACATAAGCCTGTTTCCGCTGAAGGGTTAAGGGTTGTTTTCCAACAGGTGTGGAAGTTAGGGAGAGATTTGGTGGTTTGGGAGGTGGGTGAGCGGATGTTTGTCTTCCAATTTGCCGATGGGGTAGATAGGGACAGGATTTTGGTCTCCCAGCCATGGTTGTACCACAAGGCCCTTATGGTGCTCAAAGAATTTGATGGAGTTCAGCAACCGGAATCCATCTCTTTTGATTCATGCCCTTTCTGGGTGCGGATGACAGGGGTTCCATTTCAGATGATGAATGAAAGAGCAGGTCTGGCGATTGGTGAATCTATGGGGAGGGTGGTTGATGTCGATGCTACGTCAGGTCGGTGTTTAAGGATTCGGGTCGATTTGGATCTGCGACGTCCTTTAAAATTCGTTTCTACCATTTCTTTTAAGAATGTTGAAACTGAAATTCAGATTGACTATGAGAAAAGGCCGGATTATTGTTGGGTTTGTGGCCTGGTAGATCACCATGAAGATGATTGTTTGGAAGGAGTTGCGCAGAGGAAGGAAATTGGTTTTGCGGTGCAAAAATATAGGCCTGATCGGGTGGAGGGTTCTTTTGTTATGGGCCGAGCTTCAGTGTCTCCAGCTCAGAGACCTCGCAGGGGAGGAACTGCTCTTAACAGACAGGGAAGTCAATCTGTTCCTTCCAAGTCCTTGGCTAGTGAGGCAAGCCCTTTCTGCCGCCATGTTGACAGTATGCTCCTCAATGGTCGACGGGTGGCGCGTGCACTAAATTTTGATGATGTTTCGTGTGAAGTAATTTCCAGGTTTAACGGAAGGCCAGTTGAGCAACGGGATAATGGGCGAGTGGGGTCTCCTAGAAATGCGCTGATTGAGGCTCCTATTGGTAACGTGCAAACGGATCGTGGGAAAAATGTGGTTTCTGATACTGATAGTGATACCGAAAGTGAAGGAGAATCATTTATTCTTGTGGGTGGTAGTTCTCCTATGGGTGGTTCGGATAATCATATTTTCCCAAGGGCTATATGTCCTAATTCTCCTAAAGGGCTTGGAACTAATACCGTTATTCCTGGGATTGGGCTTTCGGAAGCTGGCTCCAATTAGAACTGGCAATTGGGCGGGTTCGGGCGGGTTCGGGTACTTCGGGTTCGGGTATTTTCGGGTTCGGGTATTTTCAGGTTCGAGTTTTTTCGGGTTCGGGTATTTCGGGTTCGGGTATTTTCGGGTTCGGGCTCGGATCGGGTTCGGGTTCGGGCCCGGGTCGGGTTCGGGTTCATTTTCGATATTCAGAGTCCGATCGAATTTCTGGCACATCCTGATTCAACGTGCAAGCTTTTTTTTAAAAGAAAAATAATTGTTTATCTTTTATTTTACTATAAGTTTATTGATAATTATAATATAATAAGATAGAGTATATAATATAACATGATAATCAATATATTCCTAGGACCACATTCATCCAAAAAACGACAGTTATTTTGGAACGGAGGAAGGAGGAAGCATATATAAAGATTGAGTAATTGTTAAAAAATACTAACGAAAGAACTGTCTCATCGTTAGAGACATTCAGAGACTCCCACATGATGAAAACAAAGTAAAAGGTCTCAAGAAGAAAATGATCCTACTTGCTAAAAGCGAAAACTCTTCTTTGGAAAGACAATGCCACCGACAATTATTAAGTTGTGTATTGTGTGCAACATTTAAATTAACTGAATTAAATATAAAATACATATAGTTCAACACTAATTTAAACTATTTAATGCTAATTAATACTAAATTGTAGCAAATTAAAACAAATTAAGTATTAAATTAAACAAATCATCAAAATGCAAGCCTTAGATTAAACAAATTAAAAGCTAATGGACCCTTAATTGAACCTATAAAGAACTTGGACTTATTTATTTATATGTAATAGCTTTATTTAATACTTATTAAAAGGAAGAAATGTGATTTTTTCTAAAAAATAATGAAATTTTTTATTTTATAAACAATTCTTGATTTTTTAAATATTATTTTGATCTCGGGCTCGGGTCGGGTTCGTGTTCGGGTTGTCTCGGGTTTGGGTATTTTCGGGTTCGGGTAATTTCGGGTTCGTGCGGGTTCGGGTTGTTGACTTTTCTGGTCAATTCGGGTAATTTCGGGTTCGGGCGGGTTTCGGGTTCATTTTGCCAGCTCTAGCTCCAATATAGGCGGTCAATCCTTGTTGGCTTCTCAGCAGATAGAGGCTGTAAACCTGCTTGAAGCTGGTAAGGGAATTGAAAGGGGCGTTATTCGGGGTGAGGCAGAGGGGTCTCGAACTGAAGAATATAATCCTTCCTACCCCTTTGTGTTTGGAGCTGGTTCCTCGGTGTCGCAACGTCCGGGGCCGGGAGTGACCGAACCCTACCGCTGAACGACTTAAAAAGATACTTGACTATGGAGTCGCCACTAATCTTTTTTAACCTAGGTGTGATTAGCCAGCTATCCAATTATTAAGTCTAATAGTGACCTATGCTCGGCAAAGGTAACACTAAACCTAATAAGGTCTACTTAACCAGAGATTCTATGGTCCGGGAGTCGGGTACGCGTGGGGAAGGATTAGCACCCCTACGACGGCCGTCAAAAGACGGCACTGACTAGTCTAGAACTAACTATGGGTTTCTATTATTGGTTGTCTCTATTCTTAATACTTAAGTCTTTTCATGCCACTAAAAGCTTTTATTAACCTTGCAAAGAAAATAAATAATCACAAATAGATTTTGGATTTTGAAGTAAAGGAATGTTGGGAACTTTTCTCGTTTTCTATTTTGTTCTCTTTTTGGGCTCCTCATGGGAGGATTTTCTTTAAAACTTACCTTTAAAATGACTCAATTTGAAAGAAAACAGTTGACGGGAACCTTCCCATTTTGTAAAAGAAACTGGATGGGAACTCTCCCTTCCGACCACTAAACTAGAAACCAAAATTAGTGGGAACTCTCCCTTCTTTTGAAAACTTTGTGAAAAAAGACTCTTTTTGATTAATTGATTTTTTTGTCTTTCGAAAAACCAAAGAGAACAAATGCAAGCACAAACTCTTTTTTAATTTTCGAAAAAAAGGTTTTTATTATTTCTTTTTTGGATTTTGTTAACAGACTCTTTTTGTTTTTAACTGACTCAATTACCCTGAATTAAGCCCTTATTACTGATTATCTTTCTTCGATTCTTAACTGACTCAACTACCCTGAATTAAGCCATTTTATTTTCCCTAATCTCTACTGCTTACTAAACTTAATTACCCTGAATTAAGTTACTTATTGAACTACTTAATTACCATGAATTAAGTTTCTCATTAACTCACTTAATTACCCTGAATTAAAGTTGATTACTGATTCACTTAATTACCCTGAATTAAGCTACTTACTGACTTAATTACCCTGAATTAAGTCATTAACTGACTCACTTAATTACCCTGAATTAAGCTATTTACTGACTTAATTACCCTGAATTAAGTTATTCACTGACTTACTTAATTACCCTGAATTAAGTTACTGCCTTACTTAATTTCCCTGAACTAAGTTACTAACTGACTTTACTTAATTACCCTGAATTAAGCTACTTATTGACTTAATTACCCTGAATTAAGTTATCTATTACTTACTTAATTACCCTGAATTAAGTTGCTGACTTACTTAATTACCCTTAATTAAGCTATTCACTGACTTACTTAATTGCCCTGAATTAAGTTACTTACTGAATTACTTAATTACCCTGAATTAAGTTGATTACTAACTCACTTAATTACCCTGAATTAAGTTGAGTACTGACTTACTTAATTACCCTGAATTAAGTTAATTACTTAATTACCCTGAATTAAGTTGATTACTGAATTACTTAATTACCCTGAATTAAGTTTATTATTACTTACTTAATTACCCTGAATTAAGTTGATTACTAAATTACTTAATTACCCTGAATTAAGTTGATTACTGACTTACTTAATTACCCTGAATTAAGTTTATTATTACTTACTTAATTACCCTGAATTAAGTTACTGACTTACTAAATTACTTAATTACCCTGAATTAATTTATTCACTGACCTACTTAATTACCCTGAATTAAGTTACTTATTACTGATTCACCTTTTTTTACTTCTCAAATCTTGATCTTGATCTAAATTTTTGAATTTTAACCTTTGATTAATTACTGGATTTAGTCTTGAAATGCATGGATGCACATGATGCATGAAAATTCAATTTAAATTTTAATTACCCATAAATTATACGAGGAACGCCTTTGATCGCCTCCCAATAAATGGTAAACGGTCTCCGGACATTTCCAAGCCTCCGGGAGAAGGTGAGCAAACTCAGACACGCATGAATGAGCCGCCCTCCTCTCCCATCACGGGATCAATTTAACTAATCTCGAATGAACAATTTAATATCATGATAATGACAACACTCAAATAAAAGTAAATATGGATGCAAATGTTTGAACTACACTAAAATTTTTCTTTTGGATTTTACCAATTTATTATCAATTTGAACTAAATTACTATCACCTTGACTTTTAAATCCCTTTAACCTAATTCCTAGATCATTTTATTATTAAAAAAACCTAGATTAATGTAATAACTAAATTAATTTAACTAGAACTAAACTGAAAAAGGACCAAAAAACAGAGAACAAAAATCAACCACTAATGCAGAGGATAAACGGAGGATTAAATTGCCAAAGGAAAGAACTTTACCCCATGGCCTGTTGAAAAAGCCTCAAACTTAGGCTAAAACGACGTCACTTTAGCCATACCCGAACCCTTTTTCCTTTTCTTCTTCTTCCTCCCCCTTCAAATCGAGCCTCTCTTACTCACTAACAACAGATGGCGCTGCAATCTTTCTCTCCCTACCGCGAAACAGCCACTGCCTTCACCGTAAACAATGAAATCCAACCGTAAAGTCGCCCCATAAAGCCTAAATGAACCTCCTTTCTCTCTATGATTCACAACCCAATACCACAAATACCCAAAAACTTCCCTGACCTGTGACAATCGGCGAGAACAACTGTCAAACCCTTCTATGAGACCTCAGACTCCCAACGCAAACTAAACTGAAAATCTCCAAAACAAATTTGAAAGAAGGCACCTAAGAACTAAAAGGGAAAGCAACTGGAAAAAACCAAGCAACGAAGGAAGAAGGAGCGAGATCTATTCGGTAATTCCTCTTCCTTTGAATATTTTTTATTATATTTTTTTTGTATTTTCTGTCAAAATGTTAAGAAACCCGACTTTCACTCCTAAGAACCCTAAATCTCTCCCCCGATTATGCCTCTTCCTAAAAAACCCTAGCTTTCCTATCCAAAACTCTAGTCTCCGCCACTAAGAACTCCATTTTTTTTTCTTATTTTTGCCTCCTGGAAAAACTCCTAGACTTTTACTGCTAAGAACCCTAGATCACCGCCTCCTAAGAACCTTAATTTTCTTTAGAGAAATTCCGCCTCCTCTTTTTTCTTTTTCCTCTCCCTTTTTGTCCCTCTATATATGCCCTTTAACTCTCCATTTAACCTTGTATTCCTTTGTTAACCCTACCATTCTTCCACTTTTGCCCAATTTGTTTTAATCTCTATTTTGTCTGCTTCTCAGTTGAAGTTTGATGGCCTGTGAGTGTGTGCACCCTACGAATATGCTCTGTGTTTGTCTCTTTGCGAATTAGAGAAAGCTGAGCTGGCTTGGTGAGTTATTGCCTGCAACCGAATTTGTCTGTTTGTGCCTCTTAATTCTCTGCAATTTTGTGTCACTGTTTTTGAATGATCATGTAAAACTTGCACTCACTTAACTGTTCTGCGATTAACTTGACTGTTCTGCGATTGAATTGAAATGCCCCTTGGCTGAATTGCTTTGTTTTGCGCAATGAATATGGTTCTCTTTTTAATCATCTTTTATGACTTCCTCTGCTGCTCTATGCCACTGTCAGATTCCTTTGTAAAGTATGTACTGCATTTTCCTGAGATGAGGGGTTTGCTTTGAACTGATCACTGTTTTGATGACCTATAACCTCATAACTGCTTCTGTTTGCTCTGTTTTTGTCTTTTGAACGACACGCTAACTGAAATTGAGCTTTGACATAAGTTGATCATGCTTGATTTCTCTTGAAAAGGAATGCTATGCTGCATTTATGTCTTTGCTAAATTCTCTTGCAAAATCCGCACTGTATTTTCCTGAAATGAGAGGTTTGCTTGGGGCTTGTTCTCGAGATCGAAGGTGCCCATAACATGGAATATGATGGTGACAATGAGCTGATCTTATTTGGTTTCTTAA
This sequence comes from Corchorus capsularis, assembly GCA_001974805.1. Taxonomy (NCBI): domain Eukaryota; kingdom Viridiplantae; phylum Streptophyta; class Magnoliopsida; order Malvales; family Malvaceae; genus Corchorus; species Corchorus capsularis. Next base: position 18,807 of record AWWV01015213.1, read on the forward strand.
TCTGATTTTTTCTTTGTAGGTCACATCTTTAAGCAATGAGATATTGTTGATTCTTGTGTATGCTTGTGGCAATATTGGAACAAGAGCAATGGGAGTTCGCAGGGCTTGGCACTTGTGCATAGGCACAGCATGTGGCAGTCTAAAATCAAACTTGTAAGGCACCAAGAGACACGGGTCAGGAAGAAAGATTAATTTGGGAATCCCTCTTGTTTTTTTGTAAAGAGAATGTAAATGCAAATGACTTTCTTTTTGTATGACATAAAAATGTAGAATTGAGTGTAAAAACTATGGTGTTTGTAACCAGCAATGTGAACTCTCTTTCTGACTTTTGCAAATTGGGAATGAATGGAAATTTTTGATACTTTTATTTAGGTAAAATTACAAATGAAGATGGAATTTTGAGCTTTATTACTTTAAAGCTTAGTCAAGACTTAAGTCTTCTAATTAATTTGATATAAAACTAGTGGACTATAAATTCCAACTAACCTCATATTTATTTAATTAGATGACATAAGGTTATTGCGCCAAGCTTTAAAGGAATAAGCTCCTAGAAAGCAAAAATAAGAGGAAGTTGACCAAAAAAAGGAGCGAATTGAAATTAAACCCTCTTGCAAATTTTAAAATGGGTGTCTACACTCGGCACCCAGGAGACTGACGAAATGGAAACAGATAGCTAGGATTCCATGGCAGTATGCTTTTGAGCATTTATATCAGGAGCAGGCTATTCAGGTTGGTTCTAAACGTTCCTCTGGTATTGTTATTCATGATGTTTCTGCTTCTAGTGGTTTGAAGAAGAAGTCTAGGGAGAATGATATGGAGGTTGATGGTGAGGCAAGGTCTAACCCTGAGGACGTGGAAGCTCATGTGGCTGAGGATCCAGGGGAGGAAGCTGATGACAATGAAACGGCGGGGATGGTCAAAAGCCATCTCGGCCGAGAGCCATGAATTGCCGAGGGCTTGGGGATCCTCGAGCAATTTCTCATCTTGCTAAGTTAGTTAAATGTAATAACCCCAGCTTTATTTTTCTTTCTGAGACTAAGCGTTCTAGTAGTCAAATGGAATGGATTAGGTCTCGTTTAGGTTTTGATTATTGTTTTTCTGTTAGTTGTAATGGCCGGTCTGGTGGCCTAGCTCTTTTATGGAGAAAAGAAGTGTGTATTTCGCTTGTCTTATTCTTTCTGGCACATTGATGTTTCCATTGGTTCTTCTAATAATTGGAGATTCACCGGTTTCTATGGGAGACCAGAAACTGCAAGAAGACATGAGTCTTGGTCTCTTTTACGTTCCCTGCATTCTCAATCTTCCCTTCCTTGGCTTTGTGCTGGGGACTTTAATGAGATTACATCTGATTTAGAGAAGGAAGGAGGAGCTTTAAGGCCTGCTCGCCAAATGAATTTGTTTAATGAGATAATTGATGAATGTGAATTTAGGGCATTACCGGTTATAGGACCTATTATGACCTGGTCTCGTAAATTGAATGGAGAATACATCTTTGAACGTCTTGATCGTGGTCTTGCAAATCCTGCTTGGTGGGAGAAATTTGCGTTTTCGGTAGAAAAGCATATAACTACAACTAGATCTGATCATTTGCCTATTCTCATATCAATATCGGCCCAACCGGTGATGAAGAGTTGTAGGCAGCGTGATTTTAAATTTGAAAAAATGTGGCTAACACCTAGCTCTTTTTATTCTACATTAAAGCAAGCCTGGCCCATTGAGGATATGGCCATTACTGCTAAACTTAAAATGTGTAGTGAATCATTGGAGCATTGGAATCAATCGGTTTTTGGCAATCTGCAACGCAATATTTCTTTCCACAAGAAGAAGTATGAGAAATTGTTTGCTGAAGGAGGTTCGGCTAATCAAGATGAACTTGATAGGTGCAAAGCGGATTTGGAGGAATTGTTGTTTCAAGAGGAAGTGCTTTGGAGACAGAGATCAAAAGCCCTCTGGTTACGGGAAGGAGATAGGAATACAAAATTTTTCCATGCTACTGCCTCATCTCGGAAGCAAAAACAAGAAATTCGTTCCATTGTAGATGATTTGGGAGTTATTCATACTACTTAAGATGGAATTGAAATTGTTTTTTTCCGACTATTTTAAGGAAGTTTTCTCATCTCCAAACCCTACGCCTTTAGCTATTCAAAAGGTGTTGCAGAATATGGAATGTCGAGTCTCTGATAGAATGAAAGCTCATCTAGAAGCGGATTTTACTTTTGAAGAAATTTAGCGAGCGGCTTTTCAGATGGGGGGGGGGGGTCGAAAGCACCTGGTCCTGATGGTTTCTCGCCTATATTTTTTCAAAAATGCTGGCATGTGGTGGGTAAGGATGTTTCAAATTTTGCCCTTAATTTTTTAAATAAGAATGAAGGCTTGCCTGATGTAAATCATACAAATGTGGTTCTCATTCCAAAAGTTGATGATCCTAAATGTGCTAAGGATTTTCGCCCAATTAGCTTATGTAATGTGATTTTCAAGATAGTATCAAAAGCACTGGCAAATAAATTAAAGCATATTCTTCCGGATATTATCGGTGAGAAGCAGAGCTCTTTTGTTCCTAAACGAATGATATATGATAATGCCATGGTGGCTTTTGAAACAATACATTTCATGAGGAATAAGAGGCAAGGTCGTAAATGTCATATGGCTTTAAAGTTGGACCTTAGTAAAGCATATGACAGTGTTGAGTGGGCTTTTCTAGCGGAGACTATGAAAGTTATGGGTTTTCCATCAAAATGGATCTCCTTGGTCATGCAGTGTGTAGAATCAGTGTCATATTCAGTGATTGTTAATGGGCATAAGGGCGAAGTTTTTCTTCCATCTAGGGGGATAAGGCAAGGTGATCCGTTATCACCGTATCTATTCCTTTTATGTATGGAAGGTTTCTCTAGTTTGATTGATTCCGCGAGTTTATTGGGGAAGATTAGGGGAGTATCAGTGGCAAGGTCTGCTATGAAAGTTACCCATCTTTTCTTTGCAGATGATAGTATTTTGTTCTTGGGGGCTTCAAGGAAAGAATGTGAGGCAGTGGTGGAGTTGCTTGATGTTTTTGAGGATGCTTTGGGACAAAAGATTAATATCGAAAAATCTTCAATTTTGTTTAGTGCCAATACTTCCGCCGGGATTAGGACTGACTTAATGGGTTTTCTTGGGGTTCACCGAGTACTTGACCATGACAAGTATTTGGGTCTCCCAATTATGATTGGTCGGTCTAAGTTTAAAGAATTTCGAAGTATAAAGAATTGTCTGCAACGAAGGATTAGTGGCTGGAATTCGAGACCTTTTTCCAAAACAGGGAAGGCAATTATGATCCAATCAGTAGCACAAGCTATTCCAGTGTATCTTATGAGTGTTTTCTTATTTCCGAAATCTTTTATTCAGGAACTGAATGCCATGATTGCACGATTTTGGTGGGGAGGCTCTTCGACTCAGAGGAAAATTCATTGGAAGCATTGGGAATCTTTATGTGTGTCTAAGTTAGATGGGGGATTAGGTTTTCGGGATTTCGAAGCTTTTAACTTGGCATTGCTGGCTAAACAAGGATGGCGTTTGATTCAATATCCACAAACGTTGTGCGCTCGTTTACTTCGAGCTAAATATTTTCCTACAGGGAATTTTTTGAATGCTAGTTTGGGATCAAATCCTTCCTTTTTATGGAGAAGTTTGCATGCAGGGAGGAGAGTCATTATTGAGGGTTCTAGGAACAGAATAGGTTCGGGTGAGCTGAACATTTGGAATGGAAGGTGGATTAATAAACCCCCTTCTTTCTGTCCTTCACCAAAAGATGCTTCTTATATGCCTGATCTATGTGTCTCGGATTTGATAGACTGGGAGAGGAGGTCATGGAAGTATGAGGAAGTGCTGGACTTGTTCATCGAGGAGGATGCAAATAGAATACTGACTTTGGTGGTTCCTCGGCAAAGAAGTTGCGATCGGCTGATATGGAATGCGACGAAGATGGGTGATTTTACGGTGAGATCAACGTATCATGAGGCGAGGAAGGTTTTGGATAGACCTGACTCGCCTATAGAATTGAGATTGCAAATGTGGAGAAATATTTGGACAGCCAAGGTGCTACCTAAAGTGCAATATTTCCTTTGGCGGGTGGTTTGGAATATTTTGCCAACAAAAAGGAATTTGAATCATAGAGGAATGAGTTTAGCAGAGTCTTGTGCGGTATGTGGGGGTATTGAATCTTCCCATATTCATGTTTTCTTTACGTGTCCTTTTAGTGTGTTTGTTTGGGATATGTCGTGCCATTGGGTATCACCCTATCTGGATCAGTGCGACCATGATACTGATTTTTGGGAATTATTTCTAGAGAAAGCTAAGAGGGTTGGTCAATTTGAAATGGTGTGCTTTACACTTTGGCTATTATGGGCTAACCGCAACAGGGCGGTTTATGAAGATACTATTTTCGTACCTGCAGCAATTGTTGGTTCAGTCAAATACTTTCTGAATCAGTCGGTTGATTATGCTAGGAAGGAAGACCCTCCGATGAATCACACAAGGCTACAAGAATGGACTGCTCCGCCTTCTGGTACTTTGAAAATTAATACGGATGCATCTTTCTGTTCACGTAGTGGAGAAGCTGGGTTGGGTGTGGTCATTCGAGACGAGGAAGGTAACGTGGTTGCAAGTGGCTCTCGACGGTTGTTCTTTATAGCTGATGCTCTTTATGCCGAAGTCCATGCCATTTTGTTTGGTTTTGAGATGGCTCTGGAGTTTGGATTTGTGAGTTGCATATTTGAGAGTGACTCTCTTCTGGCTATTCGCGAAATTAATAATTTAGATTTAGTCTTATGGGAAGGGGGTAGCTTGATTGAGAAAATTAGGGACTTAGCTTCTTTATTTGACTATTGTACATTTCAATATGTTCATAGAGAGGCTAATATTATAGCACATTCTTTAGCGATGTCTAAGCAAGATAATGTGTGGTGTGGGACTTTACCTCCCGGCGTTTTGTAATCCTCTAATTTTTACTAATGAAAGGTTCAGCGTTTGATCAAAAAAAATTAGTTGATTTGAATAATTTGATCAATTAAAATCAATCAATAATAATTCTATTAAATTAATTGACAAAAGGAAATAAATTAACTACTTTAGGTTGATTGGGTAATATATTAATTACTTTAGATCGATTGATTAATTAGTTGATTTGAATAATTTGATCAATTAAAATCAATTAGTAATAATTCCATTAAATTAATTGTTAAAATGAATATTTTGATCAATTACAATCAATTAATATTAATGCTATTAATTGTTAATTACTAATATAACCATATACCTCACTCTATAAATACTGTCCCCTACAATTAAAAAATAAACCAGCCATTTTGTTGAGAAAAATCAAAACAAAGGTAAAACTTATATTCATAACTTTTTTTTTGTACAGTTATGTTCCGAATTTATATTTTAAGCCTTTTTTTCAACTTTTTTTTCTATTCTTTTATCTATATAAAGGCTCTTGCCACCCTTATATTCTCATTTCATATATTTCTACTACATCCAATTCTTTTTATCTCCATTTTTGTAAGTTTTTTTATATCAAAGTCCCTCTCATGTACTTAAATTTTATTATTACTTTTTTTTCTTATATATCATTCATTATTTTTTCATTATTTTAATTATTTTAAATTTATATATCCAATTTTGTTGGCCTTCATTTATAATATTAAGATTTACGTTTTTTCTATTATGTTCTTTGATTATGTACTCATATTGAATTTTTTTGTTACTTTTCATTCTGTTGAAATTTCTATGATTATGTACTCTTCTTACTATTTTTAGTTTTGATAAATCTTTTAGATTATTTTATCAAATTTATGTCTTATATATTTTTTTAATTCTTTTTCCAGTACCTTGATGTTGAAAAAAAAATGAAACTTGGATCTAGAATGGAGGTTGCAAGTAGAGCATAGCTCATATCAATCAATTTATTGCATTAAAAATTTGCTACTCAACTTTTCCTACTCCTTTACATTACCAAACTGTTGTTACTCCTTAACAATATCAAACTATACCAAACCGAAGACAATTCATATAAAAGCAACATTTAACAATTCAAATTTCAAAATGTTCGACGCGCCAACGCGAGCTATCCCTCTCATATCGTTTAAATTTTCACACTTCAAATTAATTAATATCAAGAATGTATTGAGTGTAGCTATATAAAAATCTCACGACACTATCTAATGTCTATGATCCGTTGAATAAATGAAATTTTTTCTGAGGTAATTGAATAATTGAAATTCATTCATAAAACTTATTATCTATTAATTTTTGCTTTAGCAAAATCATGTTCAGATTAGAACATGTTGTGAAGTGAATGCAGAATTTTGTTATTGGATTCACCGAGGCCTTCTTCTATAATGTCGTGAGGCGTGGACGAGATGAGCCACATGGTTGTGAAATTTGGAAACCACCCCGCTCTCATATTAATGCTAATGAATAACCCCCAATTAATGTTAATGTAAATAATTCAAAATCTTTGATTGATAATTTGTTGACTAATATACGTACTAAATTATATTCAAATCTAAATTAAGAAATATATTGAAGAGTTGAATTATGTCAAAAAAATCACCAAAAAAAAAAAGTGATAGACAATAGGTTAACTTGCAGTCATATACTTACACACTAGAGAGAGAGGAAGATTTTTTTTTGGAGGAAAGAAATTTTAGTAATCATTCATGGAGTTGTCGCAACGTCCGGGTCCGGTTGTGTCCGAACCCTACCGTTGAACGACTTAAAGAAACTAACTAACTACGGGGAGTCGTCACTGATCTTTTTTAACATAAGTGTGATTAGCCACCTATCAGATTATTAAGCCTAATGTTAACCTAAACTTGGCGAAGGTAACACTAAACCTAATAAACGGTCTATTAACCAGAGTCCTAAAGGTTCGGGAGTCGGGCACGCGTGGGGAAGGGTTAGCACTCCCACGACGCCCGTCAAAAGACGGCACTGACTAATCTAGACTTAACTGTGGGTTTCCATGTTTGGTTGCTTTCTATCTTTAAATATATTAATGTCATTTAACTCTAACTAAATTACTAACTAACATACTCTTCTCTCCTTTTATTAACTACCATTTTTACTAATTATCCTCTTCTTACCATTTTTACTTTTGCTACTTTTATCATTTTTACTTTTACCATTTTTCTTACGCTTTTACTTAATACCATTTTCTTAAAAAATTAATACCATTTTTTAACCTTCTTACTTAATACCATACTTTACTTGATACCATTTTTGCTCTCTTGTTTAATACCATTGTTTTTACTCTTAGTATCATTTATTGCTTTTTTAGTATAATTTTACTCTTACAACCATCCTTTTTACTAGTCACCTTTTTCGCTTTTACTTTTGAATATTACTTCAGTAGTTACTTCTCTTAATTTTACTCTTGGTCACTACTTCTTTTACTTTTACCATTTTTACTATTTACCTTTTTTTACTTACTATCTTACTTGCCATGCTTCACTTGTACTCTTAATTACTATTTCTTTAATTTCCAATTTGTTAATTTTCCTTTACTTTTAATTATTGACTTTCTAATTACTAATTTGCAAACTATTCTTCCGGTCAACTCTCTTACTTTGAATCTCAATTACCAATTTAATTATTAATCTCTTTTTAATTCACTTATTAGTCCCTTTTACTTCCTTTCTTAATTACTGATTACTAATTTTACTCCTTTTTTAATTTACTGATTAATCACTCAACTCTTAATTACTAATTTACTGATTACCATCACTTTGACTCTTCATTATCGATTTACTGATTACTATTTTTACCTTGACTCTTGATTACTGACTTTACTGATCACTATTACCTTGACTCTTAATTATCAATTTACTGGTTAATCTCTTTTTACTGATTTACTGATTATTACTTTTATCTTGATTCTTGATTATTACTTTACTGATTAATATTTTTTACTTAATTACTGATTTACTGATTTCTACTTTTATTCCCATAATTATCAATTTGCTTAACCAATCTTCTTACTTTGACTCTTAATCACCAATTTACTAATTAATCTCTTTTAATTACCGATTTACTGATTATTACTTTTATTTCCTTAATTATCAATTTACTGATTAGTCTTTTCACTTTACTTTTTGCTTCTTTTGTTTTCATCATCATTTTTTTTATTGATTGACCCTTGATGTATGGATGCATATGATGCATGAATTCCAATTTAACAACTGTTTTACCAAGTGGTTATACGAGAGGTATCATTTAGGAACCTTCCACTTGATTGGTAAGACCCCCAAACGAATACCTCAAGCCTAGGAAATCCGGGTAAAAACAGACAATGCTGTCAATGTTCCAACCGGTTATTCCATCATCGGACCCATTTATTTTTAGCCAAATGAGCAGGATATCAACAACATTTAAGGAAATTAAACATGGATGCACATGTAGCCCATTTAGTTGCAAACACAAACTCAAAAAGCCCAAAAGAAAGAAATAAGGCCCAACTAAAATTTCAACAACAAGAAAAAGTAATTAAACTTAACCCACAACTATTTGAAAAGCCCAAAGCAATGAAAGCCCAATAAGAAACCTAAACTACTCTCCATTCCAAAACAAGTTCCATTTTTTTTAAAAAAGTGATAAATGGAAGTGATCCAATTCTAGAACTTCTAAGGCTTAATCCAAAGTAAAAAAATTTAAACAAACCCTAGTTTATTATTCCATTTCTAGGTTAAAGGCTCATTTTTTATTACTAAACCCCAAACTTATTAACAACTTAAACTACTCTAATTTCATTTAATTATTAAATTGAATAACATACTCATTCCTAGACATATTTATTCTCAAATTGAGATTAATCTATCCAACACACACACACACACACACACATATATATATATATATATATATCCATTTATATTATCTAACCAAGGTTTATTTTTTAATTTTTTAAAGTTAATTCCATTAAACTAAATAAACAGGCACCTAATTAGACAAAGTTAAAACCTAAAGGACCAAATCAGACCAACATAGGAACCTTATTGAAAACGGAACGGAATTTATGCATTTAAATGAATAAAGGTATTGACTTTTGGACCAAACTGAAGAAATTAAAAGCAATTAAAGTTAATTAACGGAAAACGTTAAGGCTTATGTCATGCCTATAAATAGGCATAATTTCTCAACTGAAATAAGCCAAAAACCCTTACCCCTGATGTCCACCTCGCCGGAAATCGCAGCTATGGCGGCGCCACCGTCACCGGAGCTCCAAACGTCGCCGATGGCCCTGAAACTTCACTGATAGGCTCTCCTCCACCTCGCGAATGCAGCGCCGACACTAGTTTCCTCAAAATCTCGACAGAATCCTCTAGATATGGGCTTTGCCGAAACCCCAAACCCTAACCTCCCGATCGGAAAATCTAACCGTCCAAAGGCCCCGCTCTTCAGGTATGTTGTTCCTCTTCCTTGTTTATCTCTTTTTGCCGAAGCCAACTTTCAAACTATAGCTTAGATCTAGATGCCTCAACTTGACCTAATCCATACTGTTTCTGTGTTTTTTTTTGGGTGTTTTCGATGGGAAGCTAAAGGGAAAGGTACGGTATTGAAGGTTTGAAGCAAAGAAGAGTGAAAACGAAAAGGTAAGAAGAAAAACTACGACTCTATTTCTGATTTTTTTGCTTGTTGTAAAACTATGGAAAAAAAAGGTTCTTTTT
>AWWV01015216.1:0-13119 GCA_001974805.1 Corchorus capsularis
TAGGTCATCTAGGTGAAGTTTCATCTCAAACAGACTTAGCATGAAAAACTTATGCTAGTTTTTCAGTTATAGACAGTTTGAGGAGACAAACCAACTTCTCTATGTTAGAGAGTTCGGTTTCACTTGGATTTTTTCCCATAGCCTTATGGTGATAATCTAAGTATACTGGTGGAAAATCAGCTTCGTTGGACTTAGTATGAAAAACTTATGCTAGTTTTTCATTTAAGGACAACTCAGGGGTGGAAACCTAGTTCACCATCAAGGGGAGCTCGGTTTTACTTAGAATTTTTTTCATAGTCTTATGTGGATATTCTAAGACCCTTGGAAAAATTTCAGCTCATTCAGACTTAGAATGAAAAACTTATGCTAGTTTTTCATTTAAGGACAGTTTGAGGTGAGAAGCTCGGTTCACTATGAAGGAAAGCTCAGAATAAGTCCAAGATTTTAACCATAGTCTATGGATGATATACTAAACCTACTGGTGAAGTTTGAGCTTTGATCTAAGGTTAGTTTTGAGAATTTTTACACCTTCTTCAGTAAAGGACAAAGTGGCTTTATCACCCTGGTATGGCCATAGCTCTCAGTAAAAGGGTATTTTCGTCCTTGGAAGGCCTAAATATGGCTAAGTATAGAGGATTTCGTGGCCTAGGTGATATATCTCATGCTCCATGGTCACCTCTCAGCCGATTTAGTACTTTCAGCTCAATGGAGGCAACAGGGACTATACCTGATACAGCAGATACAGCCTATCACCTCATACTACCTAGTACCTCATACTACCTAGGTACTATGGGGAGGGAGTCGACTACAGCTATGAGGGACGCCTCACACCCTTCTCTTCACCTTCCTATCACCTGCTGCAGCATCTAGAAAGAGAAGGAAGCTCCACTGCAACTTCCTGGAAGTTTCCTCCGACCAATCAGAAGAGTTCGCCTTCCTCAGCAAGTAAATTACTTCCTCAGCAAGTAGAAGCCCGCCAGTTTTAAGGCCCAGGCCGCCCCCTATATAAAGGAATCATTCCAAGCTTCAGAAATCAAGTCCTGCACTTCACACTTCCTCCGGGAATAAACTTCTGCTCTGGCTTATTTTCTCTCTGGCCCAGCGCCTTTTTATTCATGTTCATCACGAGTTCTTACTCGTTCTTTACTTTTTTTCTTATTCAATCTCGTCCAAGGACGTTAAACACAAAATCTCTTGTTTATTTTAGAGAAGACGGCAATTAAATTGTCCTTCTCCCCCTTGTTTATCACTTTTGGAAGTCAATCTAGTGGATCGATGATTTAAATGCTTCGGTGTGACTTTGATCCAGTCCCCACAAATCGCTCTGATCTCTTTTACTTTTTTCAACCTAGTTTCTTTGTCAATTTCAGCAAATTGACTGGCACGCCCTCATGCTGTCATTAAGTAGTTTTCGCAGAAACTCTATCAAGAGATTTTTGGCGCAACAGTTATGTATATATATTGATAAAAGTTAAACGCTTTCAATCAATTGAGGATCTTGATGAATCCTAATCTAGGAAAACAAAAAACTTGAAAAAAATTAAAGTTGTAGTTGAAAAGAGTTATGAACTATAACATGGTCTGTTATTTGTGCCTGGAATTCTTGTTAACCCAGTCTGAATTATGACCAGACTCGATATTTGTGGAGCTACGAATTTTGTGGATTTTTTCTGGAGGTCTGTGATGGAAGCGGAGGGATCAGGCTTAAGGTAGGAACTATATACCCTATGTTTAAATACCCCTCGCGGTATGGGTTAGTTCTCCTAGTCAGAATAGGAACTAAATATCCTATGTTTATACAAGGGGTCTATATCTTGTATTATTGATGTGTTGTATCGTTTTCTCCCAAAATTAATAAGAATCTATTTCTGCCTGTGGACGTAGATCAAATTGATCGAACCGCATAAAATCTTCTTGTTCTTGTTTATTATTTTAGGTTTGTTTAATCGCAACAATTGGTATCAAAGCTTGGATTGGATTTCTTGATTGGTCCCTGGTATCTGTTCGTGATAAGGGTTTATTGAGAAATCGTTTTTCTGGGATTTAGGGTTTTGCGATTCAAGATGTCTTCATCAGCCAAATTCGACATTGAGAAATTCAATGGGTCGAACGATTTCATCTTATGGAAGATAAAGATGAAGGTGATGATGATTCAGTAAAAATGTGATTGATAAAGATATGTTGCTTGAAAAATCAACAGAGAAGGAGATAAAAGAAATCAATGTGAAGGCTCATAGCGCAATCTTGTTGAGTCTTTTTTATGAGGTCTTGAGAGAGGTTGTCGCGGAGAAAGATGCTGCAAGTTTGTGGAAGGCGCTTGATGATAAGTATATGAAGAAGTCATTGACTAATCGATTATACCAGAAGCAACGCCAGTACACATTCCAGATGGCAGAAAATACACCGATAAAAGATCATCTTGATAACTTCAATCGGATTATTCTTGATCTTGGTGGAGTTGGAGTCAAGATAGAAGATGAGGATTTGGCGTTGATTCTCCTATATTCATTGCCTAGGTCATTTCAAAATTTTCGGGATACCATTCTGTATGGTAGAGATACGATTGCTCTAAAGGATGTTAAAGACGTTTTGCTTTCAAAAATACTGCAGAATAAGGTTTCAGCAGATGTCGATGGAGAAGCGGGCTTAATTGTTACATGAAGTAGGAACAAGGAGAAAAGCAGTGGCATTGCTAGGTTCAGATCACGCTCCAAATCAAGGTTATCTAGGCTTCGATGCTTTCACTTTAATGAGAAAGGGCACCTGCGTAAAGACTGTCCTGAGCGTAAGATAGGTAATTCTAGTGAGAAGAAGGAATAGAATGTAAAAGCTACTGCAACTATTGTTCAAGAGGGTTTATCTCTTGTTGAGAGTTCAGATGATGAAGTAGGTACTGATGTTCTAACTGTTAGTACTGCGGTCTCACATGACGTTTTCAAGGAACTTGTTCACCACTTTTAAGGAGTGGAACGGAAGTGTGATGTTGGGTGATGAGATAGTTTTGAGTATCAAGGGCAGTGGTTTAGTGCAAATTAAAACACATGATGGAATGAATAGAACGTTTGATGCTTGGCTTGCTCCTGAACTCCGGAAGAATTTGATTTTTTTGGATACTCTTGATAAACAAGGGTACAAATATTCTGGCGAAAGTGGACAGATCAAAGTTTCGAAAGGTGCTATGACTATCTGTTTTGGTGGTTCATAATGATGAGGGACTTGTTTTGGGAGCTTTCTCTTCACATATTGGTAGAGCCCTCGAAAATGGTTGAAGCTCTGATCTCAAAGCTTTAATAGACGATAAGCTTTAATTTTAGGGTTAAAATACACTAATTTGGAAGCATTTTTTACTAAAGTTGACATAAACCTGTTTGTCTTTTTTTTCCCAGGTTCCTACCGTGGAAGCATTTTTAGAACCTTAGTATATTGTAGGTTGACTCCAGCAAATATTAGCAACAGCTCAAATATTGAGCAATGAGCATTTGACCTTGAAGCCTTTCAACCATTGTTGGGCATCTTATTTAGGAAGATATATCAATATCCCTTCTCTAATGATGTGAAACAGCGGTGATCATTGGGTTAGTTTCGGGTCAATCAGGTCAGTCAGGTCAGTTTCAACCAAAAACCGAAATTATAATATATCAACCAACTCGACTAAACAGGAAACCTCCAAAATCGAAACCGATTGGTTTCGGTCGGTTTGGGTCGATTTTTCGGTTTAAATTTATAATATATAATAAATTATATAATAGAAAATAGAAAATAAAAAGGATTAGAAAATAATATAATAATACTTTAGACTTCTTCCTTTATTCTTATTATTAGAAAATAGAAAATAATTTATAATATATATAATAAATTATATAATATTTTAGAATATCATATATTACTTTATAATATATAATATATAATTTAAATAAAAATCAAAACAACGTCGTTTTGGCACTTGGGTTTTTCGGGTCGGTTTCGGTTTCAATTATTATACCGACAACCGACCCAATAAACCACCAAAACCGACTTTCCAAACCGAATGACCCGAGAAACCGACTCATTTCACCCATTTTCTAATCGGGTCGGCTCGGTTTCTCGGTTGACCCGATTTTTTATCACCCCTAATGTGAAAAGTTAATGGCAAAAGCAATGACAAAAGTTTGAAAGCTACAGAATATGGCATTCTTATAAATTTGCTATGTGTTGAAGTTGATAGTTTCTTTGCTAGATGGAGAGTATGGTTATTGAGGATTGAATGATGGTGTCATTGGCACTTGGAATCATTTGAGTGGAAATGAAAATTATTGCTATTGTTAGTGAAATAATGTGTTGTATAGAACCGGATTTTAGTTTGCCTTTCTAGTCGATAATTTCAAATTTTTGAGGTGTTTGTTAAGTTGTATATTCAAAAGGATTTGAACTTGAGCAAGGAGAATGATAGAGTTCTCTCACTCGATTTATGTTAAAAATATAAAATTATTTTGGTAGTTATCTTATTCGTATTTTATCATGTTTTCCTTTCCCATCCATAAATTATCTAGTATGAGATGAAATATAAATATCATACAATCAAAGCATATAAAATAATTCCATACAATTATGTTTCTATAAATTAATACAAGTACACATTAATGGGCTTTACTACATACCCCGTCTGATTGTCCCGCATATTTTGTCCCCTATTATGTGGCTGTCCAAGTCATATCATCCTTCTTTTTTTTTCCAAATCATATAATCCTTTTCAAAACTAACAAACCATAACCAAAGAAAACTAACGGTGTTAAAGCCTTTTAACTCTATTCTAAACTCTCTTTCATTCTCTCTACAACTCAAGCTTCAAGTTTTCTTTCTTTTTTTTTTATTTTGGAATTCAAGCTTCCAAATTAAAATCAACAAACTTAAAGAATTAGTTGCAGAAAACCCAATGATGAAATACAAATATGACACTTAGCAAAACAAGAGAAAGGCCATTATTGTAAGATTTCTATTGATGGAAAATTAGAAATAGAGATGGTTCAACCTCTCAAATCAAATCTATGGAGGGAGTAGTGACTCTTAAAATAGTGGGTAACATGGAAATTAAAGATTCATTATATCATGACCTAGTCTTCTTTATATTTTTTTTTCTGAAACCAATATTTGTTCAAGAATTTGTAAAAAGTATCTCAAAAATCCCAATCATCTTCTGATTCTCTTTCTCATTCAACACTTAACTTTTAAAGATGAGTGATTGTTTTCTGCTAATTGGAGATGGATTTTAAAAGTGCTCAGACCCAAAAAAGAAGAATTTGGCAAAAAAAAAAAACCCTTAAAAAAGAAGAAACATGATTTACTTTTAAACCAAAACGGGGGGCAATCCATATAAGGCGCTGTAGAGTAGAGACCCAGAAAAACCCAAATGAAAATTTTTGATATGAAGATGATTTTGAATAATGGAAGGGAAGCAAAAGGAACCAGGTGAGGGAGAAGATGATGTAAAGTAAGAGATTTTTCTAAGGCAATATTGATGGAAGAGAGAGAATGTTAACGTGGTTAAGTGCAGGATGGGTGTGGTCAAAGTGTTAATGATGTGTCATTAACACATCATGGGGAATGGGGTGGAAGGATGGTTTAGGCAGGGCGGGAGGCATTTTCCAAAAGGGAGAGGATCCTCTCCACTGCTAAAAGAAACAGTGGAGAAGTACACTGATTGATTTGTGTGCAAGATAAATCAACGTTACCCTCCTCTATACCAGCCCCAAAACACAGTGTTTTATTTAACTCCCACCGTTTCCACCACTTTCCCAATTTCAGGCTTTAGCCTCTTTTGATTTTCTTCCCAATATATTTTACAATTTTCACAAAGAGGTGGACTTTTACTTCTGATATCTGCTACTATCTCCTAAAATTTTTAAAGGTGCTTTATTGTTTGTTTTTCTCCCTTACAAATGTCCCGAGATTTTGGAAGATAAATAAGAAAGCAAAATTAGACCATAGATATTCATTCAAACATAGTTACATTTCAAGAACAAATGCTTGCTTTCATAGCCAAAAGGAATATTGAGTTATTGAGTTATACTAGATTTCTGCCCGCGTTTTACAGCGGGTAATTTTTTTCTCGAGTTTTTCCGGAGAAAGATAAGATGATTAATTAGAAAACTATTAGTATGCCACAAATGGAAAAAAAAAAACCAATTAGTAATTTCTACATAACCATCCATCTAAACCTGACATTAAATTATCTTTCAATAGACACTTGAATCACCTTGATCCGACAAATAGAACAAAAAATACAAAAATAAAAACCGACATGTTAAATCGTCTAACCCATAATTGTAAAGGATTAAATAGCATAAAGCATAAAAGTACGAGGGTCATTTGATAAATAATACAAGGAAAAAAATATTTGTTTATGAAGACCAAACATAAAAATTCTCTCTAAAATTCTCCACGAAACTCATTAATCAAATACAGCTTTCAGACCCTTGGCGAAAGTCGTAGATAACACAATCACCTTTCAACCGACACTTGAACAACCTCAATCGGACAAGTCGACCGAAAATTATACAATATTAGATAGACCGACAATCGAGACCACAAAATTTTAGAAGCATTTTTTAGAATCAAAACGTCAAAATTGGCTTTTGATTCCTTTACGAGAGTTGTAGACCATGGAATTACCTTTAAATAGACACTTGAATCACCTTGATCGGTCAAATAGGAAAAAAATAAAAGAATTAAAGCCGAAACATTCAATCGTCCAACCCATAATTGTAAGTGATTAAATAATATAAATTATAAAAGTATGAGGATCATTTAATAAATAATCCAACAAAAAAAATGATTGTAGACCATGAAATTACCTTTAAATAGACACCTGAATCACCTTGATCGGTCAAATTGAAAAAAAAAACAATTAAAGCCGAAACATTCAATCGTCCAACATATAATTGTAAGGATTAAATAGCATAAATTATAAAAGCATGAGGATCATTTTAATAAATAATCCAACAAAAAAATGATTTGTTTTATGGAGACCAAACATAAAAAATTCTCTCTTGAATCCTCCACGAAACTCATTAATCAAATTCGGCTTTCAGGCCCTTAACGAAAGTCATAGATCACACAATAACCTTTTAACCGACACTTGAACAACCTCAATCAGACAAGTGGACTAAAATTTATACGATATCACATAGACCGGTAATCGAGACCACAAAATTTCAGAAGCATTTTTTTGAATGAAAACATTAAAATTGTTTTTTGAGTCCTTCATGGAACTTGTAGATCATAAAATTACCTTTTAATAGACACTTGAATCACCTTCATCGGACAAACAAAACAAAAAATAAAAGAATTAAAGCTGAAACGTTCAATCGTCCAACCCAAAAATTGTGAAGGACTAAATAGCATAAAACATAAAAGTATAGGGATCGTTTGATAAATAAACCAGCAAAAAATGATTTGTTTATTATAAGCGGGGCCCAGTAATAGTAACTTCGTTTCAAACTTCCCAAAACACCCTCAACCATCAACCGAAATAACAAAAAAAACCAAGCACAAAAGTACCGAAATACCCTTGACAATTTGTTCTTGGGTGAATGTGGTGAGGTTTCTCAACTGGTTTTTTTGGTACATTCAATTCTCTTTTTAATGTATGTTATAGATATGGAGTCAAATTTATTAATGGTTCACTCACCATGGGGAATTAAATCAAAGTTTGTGGTGCTAATAGGTTGAAGTAGAATAGATTGTCAAGTCGGAGTCTTATCGTTAGTGAAGAGAAACAATTGTTGTTGTTGTTGAAACTGTTGTTGTTGTTGCTGTTGAAATGCTTGTTGTTGCTGTGGAAATTGTAACTGCGGTTGATGTGGCTGTTGTTGGGTCTAAAAAAATGGGCTGCTTTGCTGGAAAGGTTGTTCCTGTTGCTGGTTGAAAAAATGGCTGAGGTGGTTGGGGTTATGGAGTTGAGAGAAGGGACATTGTTGTTTTTATTATAAACCAGAAAGGAAAAGGAGAAAAATTAGGTTTAATTAAGAGAAAATAAAAACGGTGGAAAACGATGAGAGTTAAATGAAACGTTGTGTTTTGGAGCTGGTATAGAAGAGGCTAACGTGGGTTTATCCTGGCCACAAATCAATCAGTGGACCTCTCCACTGTATTTTAGCAGTGGAGAGGATCCTCTCTCTTTCCAAAAAAAAGATTTAACAACAAGTCTATACTATAACCAAATGTGTTTTGTGTTTCCAGTTTTTTAAAACACACAACAATTTGTTTATCCAAACATGTTTCCTATGGCTAAATACTCGGTTTTTAGGACTAAACGTTTGAAGGTTTTCGTTAATCAGGACTAAATGTTTCAAAACTGGCAAATAAGGATTAAACGCTATCGATTCTTGTCAAATCATGACTTTTTTCAATGGAAAATGGGTTGTATCCTACACGCTTTGTTAACTTGTGTGAGCAAAATTCACATGCATGACACGTAGGACGG
Organism: Corchorus capsularis; assembly: GCA_001974805.1. Lineage (NCBI taxonomy): Eukaryota > Viridiplantae > Streptophyta > Magnoliopsida > Malvales > Malvaceae > Corchorus > Corchorus capsularis. The sequence goes on from AWWV01015216.1 coordinate 8,462, forward strand.
ATGGTGGGGCATGTCCACGTGGAAAATAAAGAAAATTATGATTTTAAAAATAAATGTAAGAATTAAAGTAAAAAATAAGGCAAGTTGTCGAGAATCTTTTTTCACCAAGACGAAACAAAAAAAAAAGTCCTCTCTGAGTTTGACGAAAAGAGAAAATGAAATCCAGTTTTCTTGGTAATCGAAGCTTGGGTTTTCGATTAAATTGGGTTTTCAAAAGGCGATTTAGGGTTGTTTCCGGTGCTGTGATTTGGGTTTAAGGATTTCGAAAATTTTCATTTAAGGTCATGGATTTTGAGTTTCTTTTGATTCAAATTTGGGGGTTTTGTGTTATCTTCGGTTTCGTGTTCAATCTTCTTCGAAAGAATTGTTGGTGGGCTGTTAGATGTGAAAGAATACTTCGCCTGTTGGTTTTCCATTCATTAACAGGTATAAAAATTTTGGGTTCTTTGAAATTTATTTAATATTTGATGTTTGTTGGCTAGTGGGTTCTTCATAATTTGTTTTTCATGTTTAAAATTTGTATTAAATGTTTAATATTTGATGTTTGGGTGCTTTAAAATTTTGCATGGCAGTTTAATGTTTGTATAGGCCTAGGGTCAAGCGACTTTCATTGTCAAAGAATAGACAATTGTCTTCCAGTGACAACAATATTGATACAGAGGGATAAAAACTGCAACAAGATATGGTCTGATTACCTTTGATAATCTATCGATGGATGAAGAAGAGTAATCTGTAAATTCATTTCCCATTGTTGGAGATGTACAAAGTTCATGTCAACTTAATTATGTTCTTTTAAATTATGCAATTCAGTCGGCAGTTCCATCTTCTGAATTCATATTGCTGCAATGTATAAATCTGAATATGATGTCACATTTGGTAAAAACCCAATGTGAACAGTTCATCTGTCCCAAAGCTCTTTTTGATTCTGATTTTACGTTATGCTTCTTTCACAGTATGTTATATTTACTAGACATTTCTTTTGCAGTTTTAAGCCTCACCCTAATTTTCTGGTGAATCTTCATCTAGCTGTTGTGTTTAAGATGTTCAGGCTAGAGCCATGGTTTCATACTCAAATACTGGTTGTCAGTTGAATTATTTTCTTCCAAAAAAAAAAGAAATTAGTTTTATAAGAACTCAAATAATAAGAAAATACAATTTCCATGTATGAAAGAGAAAATCTGGTGTGGAAGGTAGAAAACGGAGAAAATGGCCCGTGCAAGATGCAACCCATTTTCCATCCAAAAAAGTCCTGATTTGGCAAGAATCGATAACGTTTAATCCTTATTTGTCAGTTCTGAAACGTTTAGTCTTAATTTGCGAAAACCTTCAAACGTTTAGTCTCAATCTGAGTATTTAGCCCGTTTCCTGTTTCCAAAAATTTGACAGCGAAACAAAAATGAAACAGAAACAAAAAATATAAGATAACGAAAATTATGCCAAACCACCTGATTCCTTGGTCGTTTGGCATTTTGTTTTATTTTTTCTTAATTTTTTTTTTTTGTTTCGTTTTCGTTTAGTTTTTTTTTTTTTTTTTTTTTGCGTTGTCAATTTTTTTTTAAAACAAAAACATGTTTGGATAAACAATTTGGTTGTATGTTTTTAAATAAAAAAGTTTTTAAAAAATGGTGAAAAGCAGGTGAGTTACTATTTATCAATGTGTTTCTGTGTTTTGGAAGTGTTCTGGAAAAACATAAAAACACAAAATTTTTGCTTCAACTTTTTTCCAAAACACTGCTTTTGTTTGCAAAATTTTCTAAAATGAAAACAGCCTACCAAACATGTTTTCACTGTTTTGTTTTCAAAAACAGAACATTAACAACAGAAAACAGGAAACGACAACCGACAACGAAGACTTTATAAAATATATAAAAGAAAACTGCATTTACCTTATTAACCATATTAGGATTTAGTAGTTTGGAAGAAAAAGAAAATTTTAAAAAAAAATATTCCCTCCTTTCCACTTTAACGTGGAGAACTTACCCATCAAGCTTTTCCAATCAATCTTTTTTGTTTAAGCTTTGTCATAGTGAAGAAGAAGCGTGGAGAGACTAAACTCTCGTTTCTTTCGGCAGCATCTTTCCTTTTCCTTATTTTGCCCCACCAAAATCATCCCACGAAATTATTCCGCTTCGCCTAACTGCATAAAGTTTAAGAAACAAGTCTTGCGAGGAGCTAGATTAAGTTAATTTTAAACAATTTAGATAGACATTTTTATTGGGGTAAAAATTTAGTGTTATAATTGCATCTTGATAAGAAAAAATTGTGTATAATTTAATGAGACAAGTAATGGCGGGTCATGCATGTTATATATGTATGCAACATTTAAATTAACTGAATTAAATTTAAACTACATATACTTCAACACTAATTTAAACTATTTAATGCTAATTAATACAAAATTGTAGCAAATTAAAACAAATTAAGTATTAAATTAAACAAATCATCAAAATGCAAGCCTTAGATTAAATAAATTAAAAGTGGACCCTTAATTGAACCTATAAAGAACTTGGACTTATTTATTTATATGTAATAGTTTTATTTAATATTAATATTAAAAGGAAGAAATGTGATTTTTCTAAACAATAATGAAAAATTTTTATTTTATAAATAATTCTTGAAATTTTTTAATATTATTTTGATCTCGGGCTCGGGTCGGGTTCGGGTTGTCTCCGGTTCAGGTATTTTCGGGTTCGGGTAATTTTGGGTTCGGGCGGGTTCAGGCGGATTTCGGGTTTCGGGTTCATTTTGCCACCTTTTGATATTTTTGGTCTTTTCTCACTTTTCGGATGACTAAAAAGCCCCTCTATGAGTTTTCCCCATTCCTTTTCCTTCTACCCTTTTTTGTAATTACACATTTCCCTTTCTTAATTGTTTTTAATTAATGTTTAAGACTTTTAATTAATTGCTTCTAAACCCTAAATCCTTAGTTACTTTTAATTAATGTTTCTCTCGCTGTTTTCTTTTGTCTTCTCACCAACTCAGTTGTTGCGTCCTTTCAACTCCTCGGTGCTGATCAATCTTCATGTTTGCCAAAAATCGAATATTTCCATCACTCCCTTCTGTTTTCACCTTCGTATCTCTTTCCTCTTTCTTCTCCGTCTTCATCCCTTCAATATAGACCGTTCAATATTTTTCCCCTTCTGAATCAAAACCACCCTTCGTTCAATGTGAGTATTATTATCCAATTAACAACATATTTTATTACCTCTTTGCACTTCCTATTACTTACAAATAAAAACATGTTCATTGACCTTATTAATTTTGCATGTCTAAAAAGTTAGTTTACAAAGATTTATGCCAATAGTAAGAGACAACATTAAAACTAATCCATTTAAATTGCATTTTTACTGCAACCTTATATAAGTCAATCAATTAATCAAATCAAGCACCACTCTAGAACAAAAAAAATGTTCTTGGCCCTTATATAATTTCAATCAGTTAATCAAGCACCACTCTAAAATAAAGAACGCCCGTAGCGTCAGCGCAGGCTAATATAACTTGTTATTATTATAGTCTCTACAGACTCTGCACTAATTTTTAGTTAGTATCCAACCGGGTTCAAACCGTTAACGATTCACATGTGAGGGAACATCCACATCATGAAGAGATTGGTTGTTAGAGTAGCATATATACATGAAGGATCCAAGAAACCATCAGTCTAGGCTTTTGGGTTCGGATTTGTGTCCAACATGTATATAGGCTACTTGGTGGGCCTTGGACCTTGACAGGGCCCGATTCCTCTCCCAACACAAACAAGATTAACTTGAAAAAAAAAATTAATCAAATAATCAATTAATGCTACTCCTTAATTGTCAAGAAATTATTACATGAACCGATTCCACCACGTCATCCATGATCCCGATTAATAATATCGTGACAAGTCAGATTTTTTCCTACAAAGACTAAAACCCTAGCAAATTAATTAATGTACTAAATAAATTTAGGGATTTACCCTATAAATCTCATCTGATTAAACTTGGGAGTTGGGACTAATCCTGGTGATAAATTTATGCATAAATTTTAGGAAGATCTGACTTGTCACAATTTTATTGGTCAGGACCATGTATAACTGTCCATATAATAATTTCTCCTAATTGTACCAAATAAATATCTTAGATTATAAACTTAGTTATTTAGTCTTACAACTGATTATATAAAAAACAGAGGTATGCAATGCATGCATTTAAATTACTCCTTTCATTTCAAAATAATTAGTGTCACATAACACACATATATACACTAGCAAGGAAATGATTGATTCTTCTTTTATTATATATATATATATATATATATATATATATATTATAACACACAATAAAGGGAGGAAATGAAATTAACGAAAAAAAAATTCTAACCCAACCATCATGTTGAACCAAGAGCAAATGGGAAAGGCTATTTTAGTCATTTCATATTTGGTTATTTCATTATTTAGGAAAATTGTTAAGGACATTTTTGGAACTTTGCAAAAAAATTACCCTTGGCAGCCCATTTCCACCGACAAAACTTTTTTTTTTGGTTTATTTATCAAATAACCCTCACACTTTAAACGTTACCCTATTTAGTCCTTTACAAATTCTAATTTACTCGATCTATCGCCTCCGTTTTACTTGTGTAATTTTATTTTTATTTGTCCAATTAAGATGATTTAAGTCTCTTTT
>AWWV01015217.1:0-39073 GCA_001974805.1 Corchorus capsularis
AATTATCATTAATTACTCCCTATGTGCCGCCCCTACCTATAGGGATGTGGTACAACAAGTCTCAAGGGTGCAGCTTCCTTAGATACAGAAACCTGATACCTCAGGTAGAGAGTAAGGAAGGGAGTTGTATACTACCTGACCATGCAGGTGGGAGATATATCATGGGATAAAATAATCTAAGTCTTTCCCATAACCAGGGAAGGCCGCCCTATGCCTATCACAGTCATAGGATGCAGTCTCCTCACCCCTTGCACTAAGGAGGCAGAGAGTAAGAGAGTAATAGCAGGAGAAGCACTTACTGAACTAAGGGAGGTGTGAGATGTTATCACTCACTACCCTTATACATGACCACCCTAGTACAGTGGTCAAGCCGTCCCTACTAGCAGTACTCCCCGGAGAGACAAACTTGCATTTTGTTCATTTAAGGACAAAATGGCAGGATCAAAGGAGAAGTACTACCTAGGGGATGCGACTCCATGAAGGGGTTTTACCATGATGTTCCTTGATACACATAGGTCATCTAGGTGAAATTTCATCTCAAACAAACTTAGCATGAAAAACTTATGCTAGTTTTTCAGTTAAGGATAGTTTGAGGAGACAAACCAACTTCTCTATGTTAAAGAGTTCGGTTTCACTTGGATTTTTCCGCATAGCTTTATGGTGATAATCTAAGTATACTGGTGCAAAATCAGCTTCGTTGGACTTAGTATGAAAAACTTATGCTAGTTTTTCATTTAAGGACAACTCAGGGGTGGAAACCTAGTTCACCATCAAGGGGAGCTCGGTTTTACTTATAATTTTTTACATAGTCTTATGTGGATATTCTAAGACCCTTGGCAAAAGTTCAGCTCATTCAGACATAGAATGAAAAACTTATGCTAGTTTTTCATTTAAGGACAGTTTGAGGTGAGAAGCTCGGTTCAGTATGAAGGAAAGCTCAGAATAAGCCAAGATTTTAACCATAGTCTATGGCTGATATACAAAACTTATTGGTGAAGTTTGAGCTTGATCTAAGGTCGTTTGAGACTTTTACATCTTCTTCAGTAAAGGACAAAGTGGCTTTATCACCCTGGTATGGCCATAGCTCTCAGTAAAAGGGTATTTTCATCCTTGAAAGACCTAAATATGGCTCAGTATAGAGGATTTCATGGCCTAGGTGATATCTCTCATGCTCCATGGTCACCTCTCAGTCGATTTAGTAGTTTTAGCTCAATGGAGGCAACAAGGACTATACTTGATACAGCAGATGCAGCCTATCACCTCATACTACATGGTATCTCATACTACCTAGGTACTATGGGGAGGGAGTCGACTACAGCTATGAGGGACGCCTCACACCCTTCTCCTCACCTTCCTATCACCTGCTGCAGCATCTGGAAGGAGAAGGAAGCTCCACTGCAATTTCCTGGAAGTTTCCTCCGACCAATCAGAAGAGTTCGCCTTCCTCAGCAAGTAAATTACTTTCTCAGCAAGTAGAAGCCCGCCAGTTTCTAGGCCCAGGCCGCCCCCTATATAAAGGAATCATTCCAAGCTTCAGAAATCAAGTCCTGCACTTCACACTTCCTCCGGGAATAAACTTCAAGCTCCGGCTTATTTTCTCTGGCCTAACGCCTTTTTATTCATGTTCAGCACGAGTTCTTACTCGTTCTTTACTTTTTTCTTGTTCAATCTCGTCCAAGGACGTTAAAACACAAATCTCTTGTTTATTTTAGAGAAGATGACAATTGAATTGTCCTTCTCCCCCCTGTTTATCACTTTTGGAAGTCAATCTAGTGGATCGATGATTTAAATGCTTCGGTGTGACTTTGATCCAGTCCCCACAAATCGCTCTGATCTCTTTTACTTTTTTCAACCTAGTTTCTTTGTCAATTTCAACAAATTGACTGGCACGCCCTCATGCTGTCATTAAGTAGTTTTCGCAGAAACTCTATCAAGAGATTTTTGGCGCAACAATTACATAACAGTGCTAGGGAGAAATATAGCTTTGGCACAGGCCATGGCCTCATCCAAGCCTCATTTAGATTCTTCCATGCTTCTTAATTCAATTAAAGCTTTATAACCTTCAATTGCTTCCTCCTTTGAAACACCATACTGCTTCATATAGAAGTCCCTGCCAGAAAGTTGTCCCCTCTTCTCCTCCCACTTTAAAAGTTTAATTAATGTTATGTCTTGAAGGCTAAAGGGGAAAAATAAACAAAAAAAAGGAAATGAAAAGCTATTAATCAAATATATGTACCTCAGTAGTCCGTGTATCATCGTACAAACGACATAGTAGGCTACAAGCTCTTGCAATTTTGTTATGGGGATCGATAAGCCATTGATAAACAGTTTTATCTGCTTCTTCTATCCCAATCATGCACAAAGCCACGATGTAAATGTATCCGAATTGACCATTTTCCAATTTCTATATACTCATCAAATGTTGGCCTTGAACCTTCATGCACCCATCGGGCTTGAATATCGTAGTTTTGCACCATTTTCATGAGCTAATTAATCACCATGCAAAAACTTAGTAGCTGTAACTACCTATGAATTAGTATTTAAAGAAATACTAATGATTGGTCAGAGTAAATATTAATTTATATCTTTCAGGGTATAATAAACAGCATAAGCTCTTCCTTCCTTGATCATTTCCTCCTCTGTTTCAGCAAAAATATTCATGATAACCTCATATAGTGTTTGCAAGTACTTTGTTGGTAGCTCATGATCCTTTGCTCTAATATCAAATCTGAAGATGAAATCACAAAGCAGTCAAGACCATTTAGTAAATGTGGAATTTATATAGTAAAATTATTGTTGGAGTGAGTAATATCAACCTTTTGAAAGCCTTGGTGAAATGTTGGAGTTCTTCATATCTACCATATGCATCATAGCTATCGTCTATAAATGTGGCGGCTAAAGACCATTTAGTAAATATGTTACGACCAAGTGCAAAACGTGGTTCAAAATATATACATTCTTTCTGCACAGAAGAAACACTCCACAGTTCTATGTCTTGCATATGGAATTCGTGTTTCAATATTTGATTCTTTCCACCAACTGCAACAGAAATAATTAAATTACATTTTCTAATTGATTAATTATAAGTACAAATGCCTTTCAAAAAAAAATTATAAGTACAAATTACATGTTCGACAGAGCTGGAATTTCTGAAGATATATGAAACTTGGGTCTAAATTTTTATGCACAAATAAATTAGGTCCTAAATTAATACCTAAGAAAAGGGATCTTGGGTTTCTAAATTTTGCTATAATAATTTACCTTGTGTGGACTTTAAGATCCTGCCGGTGCAACATTTGAACCCGATTGAAGTCATATTTGGCAAACTTGAGCAGTATATCATTCCTAGAATCATCTTTCTCATAGAAAGAAATATACTGCTTTGCTTCCAATCTAGCCACGCCTCTGTGGTAAGGCCGGTACAAGGCCTTCTCAATGTAGTCTTCAAGATAGGAACCTGATATTTGCTTTGCCATGGATTCCAAGCGCGATGTTGTCAAGGCAAGGGCTTCATCAAGGATATCCTCTCCGTGCAGTCTCCATTGACTAGCTTCGTACAAACTTATCATACTCTTGATATGATCACTTGCCACTTCTTCCTTAAACAAGCCATCATCATTTTTGAATTTGTTAAACACCCCTGCAGCTCAAAATCCATTGCAGAAGTCAGCCTATCAATCAAAAATAGCTGCTATTGTAAATTATATATAATGGACTTACCACAAGACATTTTATAGCCATTCGACCTAAAAACTTGAAAATGATTTCGTGGTGTGCAAGTCATAGTCCTTGTTGTCCAAAAGTTCCGGTAAAGCCGTGAAAAGATGACTCAATTGCTCTTCAATTTCATTCTCAAAGTGATATGAAAGTCCCAAACGATACAAGAGTGTTAAGCATTAATATATTTTCTATTGGATCTTTTAAAAAAGATGATATTCATGGGAATTTCTGCAGCTGTCAAATGATAATTTAGAGTGGCTCGAGAGACCTTTTTCTGAGGAAGAAGTCTATGCTGCCTTACTTTCCTGTGATGGTAACAAAGCACCTGGCCCAGACGGCTTTAATTTGAGCTTTTTTAAGGATCATTGGAGCATGTTAAAAGGAAAAATTTTGGATGTCTTTTAAAAATTTTTTAAGGAAGCAGAATTTGATGATACAATTAATGCCTCTTTCGTGACTCTTATTCCAAAAGTGGTTAATCCTCAGGGCATAAATGAATTCAGGCCCATTACTTTGGTTTGTGGTATTTATAAATTGCTCTCCAAAGTCTTAGCTTTTAGGCTCAGATCTGTCTTGGGATCCTTAATCAGTGGCTCACAATTTGCTTTCATTGAAGGAAGGCAAATACTTGATTGCTCATTGGCTGCAAATGAATTGATCGATGTCATTCGGAAATCAGGGAACAGAGGGTGTCTTTTTAAACTTGATTTCGAAAAGGCATACGACTCTGTAAACTGGGATTTTCTTGATTTGGTCATGTCAAAGATGAATTTTGGGGTGCTCTAGCGTCGATGGATTAGGAAATGCATTTCCTCGGCCAAGATGTCTGTTCTGGTTAATGGTTATACTCGGCAATTCTGTATTAAGCGAGGCCTTAGACAAGGGTGTCCCCTGTCGCCTTTTCTGTTTATTATTGTGGCTGAAAGTTTAAATATATTGCTAATGAATGCTTCTTCTAGTGGTATGTTTGAAGGCATAAAAGTGGGGAATGGGGAATTGTCTATCTCTCATCTTCAATATGCAAACGATACACTTATTTTCTGTAGGCCTGTTCTTGAGCAATTGGTGTCCATTAAGAGAATTCTACGAGGTTTTCAGTTGGCATCGGGTTTAAAAGTTAACTTTAGTCAAAGTTGCTTGTTTGGTGTGGATGTTGAACAAGAGATTTTAATCTCTTGGGCTACAAATATTGGCTGTAGACTTGAGGTTCTGCCTTCTATTTATCTTGGATTGCCGTTAGGGCTGAGACCTTCTTCTATCAGCTATTGGCAGCCTGTTTTGGAAAAAGTTAATACAAGGCTAGCTTCGTGGAAAGCTAAGTTCCTTTCTATTTGAGGGCGCGTGACTCTTATTAAATAAGTTCTTTCCAGCTTGCCCATGTACTATATGTCGTTATTTCCTCTTCCTTGCTCTGTGAAAGAGTCCCTGGATAAAGCTATGAGAAGATTTTTATGGTCGGCTAAAAGGGAAAGGAAAATGCATTTGATCAGCTGGGATCAGGTATGTAAGCCTAAAGACAAAGGGGGTTTGGGGATTTTAGATCTACATATTCAGAATCGAGCTTTACTTAATAAGTGGTTATGGAGGTTTGGAAATGAGAAGGAAGGTGTTTGGAGGAAAATTATCGTTGAAAGAAATGGGTATAGGGAAGAGAATCTAGTTCTTGATGTGTCAAACAATAGACATGCGTCTGCTCTTTGGAAACATATTACAAAGCCGTTTTCTCCTCACAATGCTGACTACCATGTTTGGACTGCAAATTCTGGCTTTGTTCTTGGGAATGGCGCTAGCATATCTTTCTGGCATACTGAATGGATTTTAGGACATACTTTGAGAGTTTCCTTCCCACGCATTTTTGCTTTGGCCGTCAATAAACTGGGTATGGTTATGGAATTTGGCTTATGGGAGGATGGGGTTTGGAGGTGGAATATTGAGTTGAGAAGAGCTTGTTTGTTTGGGAAAGAGCACAGTGGGAGGAGCTTCTTGTTTTATTAGCGGAATATGCTCCATGTATCGAAGCCTCTGATGCGGTGGTATGGAAGCCTGATGCCACAAGAAAGTATTCTGCCTCCTCTTATTACAATCTTGTCTATAGTAATGTTGTTTCCACTTTCAATTGGAACCAGTTATGGTTGGGTTTCGCCCCACCAAAAGCCGAGATCCTTGCTTGGCAGGTCATGCATGGAAAAGTGATGGTGAGAGAATTGCTGGTCAGCAGAGGTCTGTTAGATCTTAGCTTATGTTTATGTCTTATGTGCAACACAGGTAGTGAATCGGTGTGTCACCTGTTTTTTCTTTGTAGGTTCTCTTGGAGAATTTGGTGTTATTTTGTTGGTTTATGGGGGGTTTCTTGGGTTACTCCATGTTCCTCGATGATGGTTTTTGAATCTTGGGTTGGTTTAGTTTATCAGGATGATAAGAAGGAGGCTTGGGGTATGCTTTTCTTCACGATCTTATGGGCTTTTTAGTTGCATAGGAATGATGTGATTTTTAATGCTAAGGAACTAGATTTTGATAAGCTTGTTATGTTAATAAAAGTGAGGTTTGCATGGTGGTTCAAAGCGAAATGGGTAGAGTTCTCAATTGCTTTGTCTGATATTATCATGGCACCGAATTTGGTCACAGTTCCTTGTAAAGCAGATGTTCCCCGTCATATAATTCCTTGGTCGCCTTGATCGAGCCAAAAACAACCCTATTTTTATGGCTATTTTACTATGTATTTGGGTCTATTTATGCTCTAATTTATCTTATTTTGTTAATATTTGTGTTTTTAGTCTTTATAAGATGTGAAATTGGAAATTTGCTTATTTTCACTACTTTTGGAGCTATTTTGATGACTTTTTACACAGATATGAGCAAAGTAATTTTGAGTATAGATTTGAAGATTCAAAGTTCGTGTTTGAAGACTTATTGAAAATAATTTGAAGATTTGAAGATTATTGAAAAATTATTTCAAGGAGCAAGAATTGAAGATTGGAGCTTTAATTGCGAAAGATTGAGCCCTGAAGAAGCCCGGAAGCTTTGGAATTTTGGATATTTTATATGGGATATTACTCAGCCCACATAAGCCCACAATTGGAGTTAAAATCTCAATTTGTGCCACACAAACCCAAGAGAATATCCAATTTCCGCAATAATCCCGATACTAGACCTAGTTGGATTAGGATTCAGCGCAATCTAGGTAAAAAGGCCATAACTTTCTGCTCAAATGTCCGCTTTAGGCCCATGAGTAGTCGGTGGAAAGATAACTCTGAGATCTACAACTTTACTTTTAAGTCCAAAGCCCAGTTCTGCCATTTTCAAGCTTAAAATTGATGTCGAAGTTGCTGTACGATTTCTGGAAATTTCAGGATCCTATTTTCACAAGGATTTTTGTTCTAGGAAGACTTTTATGCCAACTTGGAGACCAAGTCAGCCTTAAAACCGTCCTAGAGTCCTATACTAAGTCTAATAGGAGTCTTTAGGTTTATTTTCCCCTTTAAATAGCCACCTTAGGTCTAGGTTTTTATGTATTCTATTCCCATAAGAAAATATTGTAGATTTGCTTGAAGATTTGGAGGAGAAACTCTAGGAGCCGCCGCCCCCCTCTTCTTCTTCATCCATAGATAAGTTTTCTTCTTCTTATTTGTGGATGCTCACTCAATTCATGAGTGAGTAATCCTTTTCTTTTCTCCAATGTAGAATTTAATTGATCTCTTGACTTATATCATGGTGAGATTTGTTCTTATCTATGAAAATTGTTTTGGGTATTTCTTAAATCTCTCTTTTAATTCTATGTTGCTTGTTTTGATTGATTGGAGTCGACACTATCTTGATAAATTAAGTTAACATTAGCTAGATTAAATCTAGGATGGAAATTCAGATTTAATTGTTTGTAGCAATTGGAGAAGAATGGAAATTCCTTCCAAGAAAGATAAGAATCAATGACCGAGAAATTGCTTGTTGTGCTTGTTTATAAATTACTAGTTCTTAATGCTTTGTTCTTTAGTGGTTCTCAAGCCCGGAAGGGAAATTAATTCCTAAAAGAATGATAGGGATAATTTAAGCCTGGAAGGGAAATCTTATCTAATTTGGTAATTTAGGATTTAATTGCAAACAAGTTATCCAAGGTTTTCATAATTCTTACATATCAATGATCCATGTTATTTATGTCAAGAGGGAGATTAATTCTATGTTGGAGGGTTTTCATCAATTGTTTTCTCAATCTATTCACTGCTTTTAATTAATTGCTTTCTTTTTTCTTGATTGCTTTCTTAGTTAATTTTATTAGTTTGCTAGATTTAATTCAACTCTACTTCCAAAATTCGCTTTATTTTATTTTGTTTTTAAGAAAAAGAATAATAACCTATCTCTCTGTGGGATAGACCCCTACTTGCCCTAGCTATTTATAGTTAGTAATTGTTGGGATTATTTTTATGATTTGCTGACGACCGAGCACGCCTCCTCCTGCGGGTGTGCTTAAATTTAACGTTGACGGTGCATCTAGTGGGAGCTCTGGAATGGTTGGTATTGGCGGTGTCTTGAGGGATAGCCTGGGCGCTGTTCTGTTAAAGTTCTCGAAGAATATTGGTCAAGCGGAGGCAACAAAGGCGGAAGTTCTTGCCATTTGGGAAGCTTTGCTTATTTTTTACGCATCTGAATGGAGGAATAATTATGGTTTGAGGATTGAAAGTGATTGTGTTATTGCGGTGAAATGGGTTAATGCTTCTATTTCTTGTCCTTGGCAGTTGAGAAGGTTCATTTCTCAAATCGGTAATATCACTAGAGGTGCATCGAATTGGAAGTTATCCCATATCTTTAGGGAATCGAACTCGATGGCAGATGAGCTTGCAAAGGTTGGAATTAATAGGGAATCTGATCTTATCGAGCTCTACTAAGGTTTTGTTATGAGACTGATCTAGTTGCTCCTTGGGGCGTGCTGTGCTGTTTGGGTGGGCAATTTGATGGGGTTTGGTTTGTGATGCCTGCTGTCCTATTTTGCTTCGGGTTTGGCTCTTGGTCCGGTGCTGTGGATCTTGGTTTAGTATTTATTTTGTATCCTTGGTAGTGAATCTTGCTTTGTAATCTGCTTGATAGGGGTGGATCGTTCTAATGGGTGTACTCTTTTTCCTTCTCTAGGATTTTTCCCACTGGATTTTTCCTTTTGAAGGTTTTAATGAGGCATCCCATGTTCCTTCCCCTATGGTTTCTTCAATAATATCCTCTTCTGCTGTTAAAAAAAAAAGGTTAAGAAAAAACCTATATTGCGATAAAAAGGTATAATACCATAAACTAATTTAATAAACTTACATTCTTAATAATTTTGGTTATGAATGTCTTATTTATGGTTATAAAAAAAAAGAGGCTAGAAATTCAATAACTTTACATAGCTTTCATCAATTTCAAAGGTTACTAATTTTCTAATCTAAGGATACTAAAAAAGTTATAATGGATAACTAAGAGATATTATAACAAAATATATTGAGCATAATTCATTTATATATATGGATGATTAGTTAAAATCAAGATTAGGATTCTAATCTTAATATTTTATTGTACACATATAGAGTAGTGTAATCTTTATTCTATTGAACGACCTTAGAATTTCTCAACGATTTTGAACATATTTTGTTACCATTCCAATCTCTGACCACATTATTTAATTTCATCATTTCAATCTCCTTAAAATAAATCTCACAACTCAACAAATACACACTTAGCAATAAATCAATTTCGTATAAGATTGTAACTAAACTTAATGCAACCTGAAGAAGTATAAAAGGAGTGTGTACAAATTGGTTGGAGAAGTATCATTTTCCTTATTACTAATTCATATATCCTTCCTTTCTAGTAATCGAGAAATTGAATTTATATGCTACATAGGTGTATTTTTGATAGGTTGAAATAAAACTGAACTTGATTTCTTAGCGGGGTAAATACATAGATGGCCACTAAACTTTTGACAATTTTATATTATCGTCAGCAAATTATAAAAATTAACGTTATGTTCACTTATGTTTGTTAAATTGAATATTTTGATTACCGAATCACTATTACATTGATGTGACTATGTCAGGTGGCATGCTCAGTGACATACTGACATGGCACGTCAACAAATTAAAGGTTTAGTAACTAAGGGGTCGTTTGGCATCGTTTCCGTTTTTCTGTTTTTTATTTTTGTTTCGTTTTCGTTTTGTTTTTGTTGCGCTGTCAATTTTTAAAAACAAAAACATGTTTGGATATACAATTTGGTTGTATGTTTTTAAATAAAAAAGTAAAAGAAAAAATGGTTAAAAAACTTGTGAGTTACTGTTCATAATTCTACTTCTGTGTTTTGGAAGTGTTTTGGAAAAACATGAAAACACAAAATTCTTGCTTCCACTTTTTTCCAAAACACTGTTTCTGTTTCCAAAATTTTTGAAAACAGAAACAGCGTGCCAAACATGTTTTCACTGTTTTGTTTCCAAAAACAGGAAATTGACAACAGAAAACAGGAAACAAAAGAGTAAAAATGATAAAAGTAGCAAAAGAAATTAAAAATGCTAATCAGTAAGAAGAGGATAATTAGTAAATATGGCAATTAATAAAAAGAAGAATCTGTTAAGTTAGTAATTTAATTAGTATAAAAGAATCAAATGGCATGAATATTAAAGATAGAAAACAACCAAATATGAAAACCCATGGTTAAGTCTAGACTAGTCAGTGCCGTCTTTTGACGGGCGTTGTGGGGGTGCTAATCCTTCCCCACACGTACCCGACTCCCGAACCCATTAGGACTCTGGTTAATAGACCGTTTATTAGGTTTAGTGTTACCTTCGCAAAGTTAGGGTTAACATTAGGCTTAATAATCTGATAGGTGACTAATCACACCTAGGTTAAAAAAAAGGTTAGTGGCGACTCCCCCTAAGTTTTAGTTCTTTTAGTCGTTCAGCGATAGGGTTCGGACCCCCGGACTCGGACGTTGTGACACAAGCAGAGGGCATATATATATAAAAAATTTTCATCAAAAGAGAGGGGGGCAGAATTGGGGAGAGATCTAGGGTTCTTAGCAGTGAAAGTCTAGGTTTTTTTTTTTCTTTTACATTTGACATAAAATACAAAAAATATAATAAAAAATATTCAAAGGAAGAGGAACAAGGTTTGAAAAAGGGAATTACCTGACTTGAGATTCATCTCAAATATTGTCAAAGAAATCCCGAATAGATCTCGCTCCTTCTTCCTTCGTTGCTTGGTTTTTCCAGTTGCTTTCCCTTTTAGTTCTTAGGTGCCCTCTTTCAAATTTGTTTTGGGGATTTTCAGTTTAGTTTGCTTTGGGAGTCTGAGGTCGCATTTAGAGGTGTTTGACAGTTGTTCTCGCCGATTGTCACAGGTCAGGGAAGTTTTTGGGTATTTGTGGTGTTGGGTTGTGAATCATAGAGGGAAAGGAGGTTATTTAGGCTTTATGGGGCGACTTTAGGTCGGATTTCATTGTTTACGGTGAAGGCAGTAGCTATTTCGCAGTAGAGAGAGTGAGATTGCAGCGCCGTCTGTTGTTAGTGAGAAAGAGAGGCTCGATTTGAAGGGGGAGGAAGAAGAACAAGAAGAAAAGGAAAAAGGGTTCGGGTATGGCTAAAACGACGTCGTTTTAGCTAAAGTTTGAGGCTTTTTCAACAGGCCAGGGGGTAAAGTTCTTTCCTTTGGCAATTTAATCCTCCGTTTATCCTCCGCATTAGTGGTTGGTTTACGTTCTCTGTTTTTTGGTCCTTTTTCAGCTTAGTTCTAGTTAATTAGTTTAGTTATTACATTAATCTAGGTTTTTTCAATAATAAAATGATCTAGGAATTAGGTTAAAGGGATTTAAAAGTCAAGTTGATAGTAATTTAGTTTAAATTGATAATAAATTGGTAAAATCAAAAAGAAAAATTTTAGTTTAGTTCAAACATTTGCATCCATATTTACTTTTATTTGAGTGTTGTCATTACTATGATATTAAATTGTTCATTCGAGATTAGTTAAATTGATCCCGTGATGGGAAAGGTGGGTGGCTCATTCAGGCGTGTCTGAGTTTGCTCACCTTTTCCCGGAGGCTTGGAAATGTCCGGAGACCGTTTACCATTTATTGGGAGGCGATCAAAGGTGTTCATCGTATAATTAATGGGTAATTAAAATTGAAATCGGATTTTCATGCATCATGTGCACTCATGCATTTCAGGACTAAATCCAGTAATTAATCAAATATTAAAATTCAAAAGAGATCAAGATCAGATTCAAAAAGTAAGAAAAGGTGAATTGGTAATAAGTAACTTAATTCAGGCTAATTAAGTAGGTCAGTGAATAATTTAATTCAAGGTAATTAAGTCAGTCAGTAATCAACTTAATTCAGGGTAATTAAGTAAGTCAGTAATCAACTTAATTCAGGGTAATTAAGTAAGTCAGTAATAAACTTAATTCAGGGTAATTAAGTAAGTCAGTAATCAACTTAGTTCAGGGTAATTAAGTAAGTCAGTAATAAAATTAATTCAGGGTAATTAAGTCAGTAATCAACTTTAATTCAGGGTAATTAAGTGAGTCAGTAATCGACTTAAATCGAAGGTAATTAAGTAAGTCAATAAATAACTTAATTTAGGGTAATTAAGTCAGTTAAAAACAAAAAGCGAATTAGTTGTTAACAAAATCCAAAAAAAAAAAGAATAAAAACCTTTTTTCGAAAATTAAAAAGAGTTTGTGCTTGCATTTGTTCTCTTTGGTTTTTCGAAAGACAAAAAAAATCAATTAATCAAAAAGAGTCTTTTTTTTTCCTCTCAAAGTTTTCAAAAGAAGGGAGAGTTCCCACTAGTTTTAGTTTCTAGTTTAGTGGTCGGAAGGGAGAGTTCCCATCCAGTTTCTTTTACAAACTGGGAAGGTTCCCGTCAAACAGTTTTCCTTCAAAAAAGAGTCGTTTTAAAGGTAAGTTTTAAAGAAAATCCTCTCATGAGGAGCCCAAAAAGAGAACAAAATAGAAAACGGGAAAGTTCCCAACATTCCTATTTCAAAAATCCAAAACCCATTTTTGCTTGCTTATTTTGCTTAAATTTATGGATTAATAAAAGAGTTTAAAGCCATGAAAATTTAGGAATACAGACAACCGATAATAGAAACCCACAGTAGTTCTGAACTAGTCAGTGCCGTCTTTTGACGGGCGTCGTGGGGGTGCTAATCCTTCCCCACGCGTACCCGACTCCCGGACCATAGAATCTCTGGTTAAGTAGACCTTATTAGGTTTAGTGTTACCTTTGCCGAGCATAGGTCAATATTAGACTTAATAATTAGATAGGTGGCTAATCACACCTCGGCAAAAAAAAAAAAAAAAAAAAAAAAGATTAGTGGCGACTCCTATAACTCAGTAAGGGGTAGGATTCCTTTTTCCTTTTTAGTCGTTCAGCGGTAGGGTTCGGTACCCCCCGGACCCGGACGTTGCGACAGGTTGGTCGGATGGAAATTGGTTAGGTGTATCAACATCCACGTCCATGTCTTTGTCAAGTACAACTGCCTGATGTTCTTCCTCTTCCTTGAGAGCAATTTGCTTAAGAATGTCTCGAGCAATGTTGTCAATTGCTTCTTGCTTTGCCATGAGAACATTTTCAGCTTCAATGTGTGCAAGTCGTTCATGTTCTAACTCCTCTCTGGCACTTGTCAGATTTGCATTCTCAAGCAAGACTCCAATCTTCCAATGTGGTAGATTTTCTTCAATGTTGAGCAAATTAGGAGTGATTTCAAATGGTGGCCATGTCTCAAGCTTCTTTTGCAATGCACTATAAGGAAAATTTCTATAGTAAGACACTTTTTCGTTTTCACTAAAGATTTCCTCGTCAGGTTCTGATCGAGCTCAAATTATACATATTTTTATGGCTATTTTTATATACTTTTTACCACTTTTATGTGCATTTTTACCTTATTTTCTAAGTATTTGTGTTTTTAGTCTTTATGAGAAGTGAAATTGAGAATTTGCTTATTTTCACTACTTTTGGAGCCATTTTGATGACTTTTTACACAGATATTAGCAAAGTAATTTTGAGTATAGATTTGGAGATGCAAAGTTCGTGTTTGAAGATTTCTTGAAGATAATTTGAAGATTTGAAGATCATTAAAGAATTATTTCAAGGAGCAAGAATTGAAGATTGGAGCTAAATTGCAAAGGATTGAAGCCAAGCCCAGAAGAAGCCCTGAAGTTGAGGTTTTTTGGATAATTTATATGGGAATATACTCAGCCCATATAAAGCTATAATTGGAGTTAAAATCCCAATTTGTAGGCTTAATATCCAAAAGAATATCCAAATCCCGCATTAATCCCGCAGATTTGCGATATAAGCCCGGTTTCAGCGCAGTCTCGGTAGAAAGGCCATAACTTTCTGCTCAGATGTCCGTTTTAAGCCCATGAGTAGCCGTTGGAAAGCTAACTCCGAGCTCTACTACTTTCCTTTGAAGTCCGAAGCCCAGTTTTGCTGTTCTCAAGCCCCAATCTGCCATTGAAGTTTCTGCAGAAATCCAGAAAATTCCAGAATCCTATTCTAACTTGGATTCTACTCTAGGATGACATCTAATCCAACTTGGAGTCTAAGTCAGCCCTAAACCGTCCTATCTATGTTCCTCCACTATAAATAGCCACCTTAGGTCTAGATTTTGTATGTAATTTTTATTCTCATACGATATATTGTTTAGTTGAAGATTTGGAGGAGAAAAACCATAGGAGCCGCCGCCCCCTTCTCTTCCTCATCCATAGATAAGTTCTCTTCTTCTTATTTGTGGATGCTCACTCAATTTATGAGTGAGTAATCCCTTTCTTTTCTCCAATGTAGAATTTAATTGATCTCTTGACTAATTCCATGGTGAGATTTTGTGCTTTTATATGAGAATTTATTTGAGTATTTCTTGGATCTCTGTATGAATTCTATGTTGCTTGTTTTGATTGATTGGGTCGACACTTTCATGATAGATTGAGTTAGCATTGGCTAGATTAAGTTGTGAATTAATCACTCCAGCTTAATTTTATGTAGCAATTGGATGTGAATTAATCCTCCGTCCAAGAGAGAAAATAATCGATGGGCAAGAAATTTCTCATTGTGCTTGTTATTAAATTACTTGTTCTTCATGCTTTATTCCTAAGTGATCTTTAAGCCCTAAGAAAGTAATTGATTGCTGAAAGAATAAAAGGGATAGATTGACTTTAATCGGTAATCTAATCTAATTAAGGTAATTTAGGTTAAGTCCGACAGGCTATTCAAGGTTCTCATAATCTTTAGATATCAATGATCCATGTTATTGTTGTCAAGAGGGATATTAATTCTATGTTGGAGGTTTCTATTTAATTGATTTTCTCATAATATTCACTACTTTTGATTAATTGTTTTCTTTAATTTTCTTGATTGCTTACTTAGTTAATCTACTTAGTTAGATTTAATTTTAATTCCTTTCTAAAATCCTCTTTATTAATTTGTTTTGTTTGAGAAAAGGAAGAGCCGATCTCTCTGTGGGTTCGACCCCTACTTGCCCTAACTAGTTTAGTTAGTAATTGTTGGGATAATTATTTTTATGATTGCTGACGACCGATCAGGTTCATTCTTCGATGATCAGCGCATGCATGGCCATTTTCGTGTAAAGCAGAACGTCTTCTTCATTCATTTGGGCTCCTGTGGCTAAGTCTATGCTTGAGTATTCTTCATTGCCATGGACTATGTCAATCAAGGATCACCTCATATCTTGAAGTTCTGCATCTCTTTTGTTTAACTTGAGCTCTCATAAATCAAGCTTTGCTTCTTCAATTGCTATCATAGCTCTGTATGGCTCATAGCCCCTATTCACCAATTCACGAACAGATGTCTTAGATGTGATGGTGAATGGTTCTTTTTCTTTGGGAGATTTGGCCAATGCAGCTTTGATGACCGAATCTGACTTCTCTGTGTAGTCTTCTTCTTTAAGGGTCTCATTTTCTTCTTTTTCTCGCCTTGGCTCTCTTCCTTAGCTCACGCCTCCTCCAAGTGTTCCTATTCATTTGCTTAGGCCGGCTAGGGAACTTGGGATGTTAAACTTCACGCCATACTCCGTTCTGAACTTGGGATGTTTATGTCTACAGCGCGGTACTTATCTTTCTTTTGATTCAACCAAGGTCTTCTCTCATGTTTAGCCTTTTTGGAACGTGGCATGGGAGGTAGTTCATCTTGTGAATCCAACTCATGCTCCCTGGTAGGTTGTTTATGCATCAATTGAGATGAAGATGGTGCTAAAGAATATTTCCGCTGACTTTTCTTAGGATTTGGAAAATATGTTTCATCTTTCGAATATCCATGCTCATCTTCAGTTTCTGAAGTATGATGATTTCTGGATCATTCCTTCCGTGGAGTCGAGGTTGAAAATTCAAGTTTCCTTCGAATTCCTTTCTGCGCTTCTGACCATTGAGGGTGATCAGAGTCATCCATACCGTTATCAGATGATGGATACTCAATCTTTCTTCTTGGAGCCTTAAGTCGTTGAGCGACTGATCTTGGAGTCATATGTTAACCATACCAAACACAGAGTCTTTGAAGCATGTCTAGCTTTGCTGGTTCTACTTATTGGTGTGGGATGATGATGATGAAGCTTATTTACCTTGTGAGGTTCGGCCATAGCAGCTTTAATAACCGATTTTAACCTTTTTCCTTCATCAGTTTGAGCTGCTTCATCGTCCATGACCCCTTTAGCCTTTTCTTCCTTACCTAGTCGACCATCTTCGGAGAAGTTGACTGCTACCATATTCATAGGTGCAGGAAATGGATTTTTGTCGACTCCCATGTCTTTCTTAGGTGGTTCGGAGAACTTCAGTATGCCGCGATCAATCTTTTCTTGCACTATGTTTTTAAACACATTACAATTGTTGGTCGTATGTCTCCATGAATTGTGATACTTGTTATACTCATTTCCTTTGAGGTCGTCTGATGAAGGAATGACATGACCTGGAGGAAGCTTAATCATCCCTGACTTAAAGAAGAAATCAAAAACTTCGTTAGTCTTTGACACATCAAAGGAGTAAGTCCTGCTTCCAACATGTGGCTTCTTGTCTGCCTGACGTTGATACATAATGGCAAAACGTTCTTGTGTTTGAGGATGACCGATCCCAGCTTTCACGAGTGACGGAACAGGTCAATCGGCTTTGATTTCAGCTATTCCAAGTTCGAAGATTGGCTCTTGGTAATAAGTGCCATATGACGAACTTCGTTGTTCATGATCTTCGCGCAAAAAGGTTTCATATCTTCCCACTTTGGTAGACATTTCAAAGAAGTCTCTAAAGTCAACCCCTTCGCACTTCTTTCTAAGCTCCATATGCAATCCATTGTGAGCTAGTCGTACAAACTCCTCTTCAGGTAGTGGAGTACGTCATCTATTCCTTAATTTTTTTAAACGCGCCAAGTAATCTTCAACTAACTCTCCCTTTTTCAGATATAGGTGTGACAAGTCAGCCATGGAGACATCTGGTTCAGTTCTGTAGAACTGTGTGTGGAACATTTTCTCCATGTCTTCCCATGTTCTTAGTGAAATGGGTGGTAGGTTGATGTACCACGTGAAGGCTGACCCAATGATTGAATTTGGGAAAAGGCGAAACTTGTGGTAACTAGAGTTAGCTTCTCCACATTGCACTGTGAAACGAGCAATGTGCTCCATGGTAGTCTGCTCACTTGAAATCCAAGAGAAACATGTGAAGTCAGGTACCTTGTGACCTCTTGGAAGGGGTTGAACTCGGTCATATTCTTCAGGGTAAGGCTTATGAAAGGATGGTCGGCCAACCCTTGTAAAGGCAGGTCTGATCATGTCCTCAATTACATCACTGATGTGATTTTGGTTAACCTAACCTTGTACCTCAGCAGGCGCAGGTAGGTTCATAGCATTTGGGTGAGGTGCAACGATCTAAGGTGGAGGTTGTGGCAAGGGATGGCGTGGATTGCCATTCCTAGCACCATAACCATTAACATCGTTGTCGTTGCCATTTCCATTTCCATTCAAATTGTCGTTTCTAACGTGAGGTGGAACATAAGCCACAGCTTGAGGTTCAACTTTGTTAGCATCCTCAATGTTATCAACAACCATCTCAAGAAGGTTCAGGATCAGGGAGAAGTGCAGCGATTCTCCACATCAGGTGCTTGTTGATCAACACCTTGCCTCACGTGCGGCCCATGTTGGTTGTTAGCATCTTGCATGATGTTATTCACACCGTGCTGAGGTGGTGGTGGCGTAGGTAAGGCACTAGGTCGTTGGTTTTGCCCGCCGAGTTCGACTTCCACCCTATTAATGAGGTTTCAGATGTTGTCTTGCTACTCGGTCCTTTGTTGAGTCAAAGATTAAACCATGAGGTTTTTGCGACGTATCCTGAAATTTCCTAGAATCGCAAAACAACTTTAACAACAATTTAGGGCTTGAAAACGACAGAACTGGGCTTTGGACTTCAAAGGAAAGTTGTAGATCTCGGAATTAGATTTCCAACGGCTACTCACGGGTCTAAAATGGACATCTGAGCAGAAAGTTATGGTCTTTTTACCGAGACAGCGCTGATTCCTAATCCAAGCAGGACTAGTATCGGGATTTAGCGGGAATTGGATATTCTCTTGGGCTTAGGCGGCACAAATTGGGATTTTAGCTCCAATTGTGGGCTTATATGGGTTGAGTATTATCCCATATAAAATATCCAAAATTCCAAAACTTCCAGGCTTCTTTAGGGCTTGTCTTCAATCCGTCGCAATTAAGCTCCAATCTTCAATTCTTGCTTCTTGAAATAATTCTTCAATGGTCTTCAAGTCTTCAAATTATCTTCAAGAAATCTTCAATCACGAACTTCAAATCTCCAAATCTATACTCAAAATTACTTTGCTCATATCTGTGTAAAAAGTCATCAAAATAGCTCCAAAATTAATGAAAATTAACAAATTCTCAATTTCACATCTCATAAAGACTAAAAACACAAATATTATTAATAAAATAAGGTATATTAGAGCATAAATAGACCCAAAAACATAATAAAATAGCCATAAAAATAGGGTTGTTTTTGGCTCAATCAGTCACAACTCATAATTACAGAACACAAGAATTGGAGCTAAGTCGACAAAGGAGATTTTCCTTAGTTGTGTCGACTTCTTTAGGGTTCTTGCCCTTGTCTACATCTTCAAGTTTGTATCTCATGATTGCTTCAATCATGAGTGAGTAGTTTCCTATAATACTTTTCCTCTTTGAACCCTTGAGTTATGAATTAATTATGTTACACCTATGCTGAGATCTTGTTCTTTAATTCTATATCAATTGATTGATGAATTAATGATAATCTATCATGCATATGTCGATTCTTCTATGTATGTATGATTGGCTGGACTTAATTTAATGAATTAATCCTTTTGATAAACAAGTTTTCATGCTTAACCCTAATTTTATTGTTTAGGTTTTGTTGATTGATTGATTAGGAGTGCACACCTAATAAGTTAATTAATTGAATCTCTGCTAGGTTAGATTTGGTGAATAGCTAGTAATTGAATCTACATTGTTAAGTAGCAAGATTTAATATATTCAATGAATAACTAGTAATTGATCTTAATTTGTGATGAATAACTAGTAATCATTAACTTATGTTTGGTGTATCTATTGATCTTAATGCTTTATTGATTGCTTTAATTGGTGAATAACTAGTAGCTAACTTTGGTAATTGATAAAAGATGTTTGATTAAGAATAACTAGTACTAATCTGATTTATAAATTGATTATAGATTAGGATGAAGAAGAATAACTAGTATTCTGATTCCTTGCCAAAGACATGTTTATGGTGCTTAAAAATTGATATGTTTTGATCTATGATCCATGCTGTTTATAATTAATTTGTGCTTAAGTGGGGATAAGTGGGGAAGTGTTGCCTTCATC
Organism: Corchorus capsularis; assembly: GCA_001974805.1. Classification (NCBI taxonomy): domain Eukaryota; kingdom Viridiplantae; phylum Streptophyta; class Magnoliopsida; order Malvales; family Malvaceae; genus Corchorus; species Corchorus capsularis. Next base: position 19,585 of record AWWV01015217.1, read on the forward strand.
TTATTGTTTTCTAATCAAATATTGCTTCCGTGACAACCCAATTGCTTTCTTTATAATCTGTTGCTTTTAATCCGTTTTCTTTCTTAGTTGTCTTGTGACAGTTAATTCAGATTGTTTCTTCTCTGTGGTATCGACCTTGACTTGCCCTATCTACTTGATAGAGAGAGTTTGTTAGGTTTGTATTTTATGATTGTTTGACGACAGCGATCAGATCTTGTGCTTTAATTCTATATCAGTTGGTTGATGAATTGATGATAATCAACTATGCATATGTCGACTTGTCTATGTATGTATGGTTGGCTGGATTTGATTTGATGATTTAATCTCTTTGATAAACAAGTTTTCATGTGGATTCGTTGTCTAGATTTTGGTTAATTGATTGTTAAGGAGTGCACGCCTAATGAGTTAATTAATTGGATCTCTACTAGATTAGATTTGGTGAATAGCTAGTAATTAAATCTAATTGTTAGTAGCAAGATTTGATATATTCAATGAATAACTAGTAATTGAAGTATTAAATTGGGTTTTGTGTTAATCTTAAGCTGTGATGAATAACTAGTAATCATTAGCTTATGTTTGGTTTATCTATTGATCTTAATGCTTTATTTGATTGCTTAAATTGGTGAATAACTAGTAACTAATTTGGTAATTGATAAAAGATGTTTAATTAGGAATAACTAATACTAATTGGATATATAATTGATAATAGATTAGGATGAAGAAGAATAACTAGTATTTTGATTCCTTGCCAAAGACCTGTTTATGGTGCTTAATAATTGATATGTTTTGATCTATGATCCACGGTGTTTATAATTAATTTGTATTTAAGTGGGGATAAGTGGGGAAGTATTACCTTTATCTTATTGTTTTCAATTCAATTGCTTTTGTGACAACTCAATTGCTTTCTTTATAATATGTTGCTTTTAATTTGTTTTCTTTCTTAGTTGTTTTGTTACAGTTAATTCAGATTGTTACTTCTCTGTTGGATCGACCCTAACTTGCCCTATTCAGCTATTAGAGAGAGTTTGTTAGGTTTTTATTTTATGATTGCTTGACGACAGTGATCATAATTTTGGCACCTTTGCCGGGGAGGATAACAAAGTTGATTAATTGAATCAAGACAACCTCAATCCATCAACCATCTTCTTGATCCCATCGCATAACCCTTTTCTTTTTTTTTCTTTCTTTTTCCGATTTCTTTCCTAACTCTAATTTCCTTTTTTTTTCTTTGTTTTTGATTTTTGCGATTTGGTCCCCTTGGAACCCTTATCGCACATTTCCCCTTTTCCCTATTTTTCCTTTTTGCGATTTCACCCCTATTAACCCTAAGCGCAATTTTTTCTTTCTTTTACTTTTCAAATTCTTTGCTTTAGTTTCGATTTCAATTGTGCTTTTATTTTTCTTGTTTTGTTTTTGCTGATATGGAAGCTGAATTGCTAAATTGATTTATGAAAACTAGATCAAGAGTTAGTGGCAATTTAGTATACGAATCTGATATTGACAAATTGGAGAAATAGTTGAAGCAAAAGCGAAATTTCGAAAGAGACAGTGAAGAAGGAGAACCCTCAAGACTAATTCTCAAGAGCATACACCTACAATTCACCTAAATCAATTGCATCTACATCTACATTTTTTGCATCTGCTTTAAGGAATCTTTTTGACATGGATGATAAACAACCAATCCAAAGAGCTCCAACTCTTTGGGAACTTGCAGCTCCGGACCTAGCCTTAAAACCTTTGTGTATCACTTACACAGATGTTGAAGTACCGTTCGAGTTCAAATCTGGTTTTATACATCTCTTGCTGAAATTTCATGGATTACCTGGAGAGGATCCACATCGCTATCTAAATGAATTTCACATGGCCTGTTCTTCTATGAGACCACAAGGAGTTACTGATGAGCAAGTAAAGCTCAGAGCTTTCCCTTTTACTCTAGTTGATAGAGCAAAAGATTGGCTTCATTGTTTACCTACTGGTTCAATCACAACATGGCCGAATATTAAAAGACACTTTCTAGAGAAGTTTTTTCTTGCACACAAGGTTTCCAACATCAGGAAGGAAATTAGTGGAATCAGGCAGAATCCTGATGAGAGCTTATATGAATATAATGAAACATTCAATAGACTTGTTGCTTCGTGTCCACACCATGGAATTGAGTCTTATCTGCTTGTTCAGTATTTCTATGAAGGTTTAACCAACCTAGAAAGACATGTTATTGATGCTGCTAGTGGAGGATCTTTGATGAATAAGATTGTCGATGATGCAAACACACTGATTGGAAATTATGGCAGGTAGTGCTCAACAAACTGGAATTCGAGACCTCAGAGTGAGAAAAGTAGCTGAAATTGCTTAACCATCATCTCGTATGACGAGCATTGAATAAAGGTTGGATTCTACTAACCTTCAGCTTTCAAAATTAACCAGCTAATGGAAGGCAAGGTTACCCCAAGTGTTCCCAAACACTGTGGAATCTGTTCTTTGGACACGCATTACACTGATGCTTGCCCAACTTTTTTCGAAGACGATGTTGAAGAAATTAATGCTATTGGCACAAACTATACAAACTATACCCCTGGAGGGAGAGATCACCCCAATTTCCATTGGAGTAATCAATCCAATGCTCAGCCAAGACCCCCTTTTCCTCAAAAGCCGCAAGGTGATTCTTCTAGACTTGAAGATATTGTTACTTGAATTGCTTCATCACAATTTGAATTTCAAAAGACTACTCAAGATAGATTCAATCAAGTGAATACAACAGTTACATTATAATTGAAGAGATGGGAAAATTGGCAAACAAAGTCACAGACTTGAAATTGCAAGTCCAAGCTAGGATACCTGCTCAATCAAAAGAAAATCCCAAAGAAAACATGAGCTCAATTGCGTTAAGAAGTGGGAAGATGCTAGACAAACCCTTACTTGTCAAAGCATATGAAGAGGAGCAGAAGAATGCATCAATGCCAACACCTGAAGAGTTAATTAAAGCTATTAAAATTTAAACTGATGTCAATGGTGAACTTACCACCGATTCAAAGAAAGTGGAGAAGGGAATTCTTCCTGAAAAGCCTAAATCAGGACCATATCATACAAGAACCAAAAAGAAGAAAGAGATTGATCCTATCATCTTGGAGACATTCAGCAAAGTTGAGGTAAATATTCCACTTTTGGATGCTATTCAGCAAATTCCGAAATATGCAAAATGTCTTAAGGAGCTATGCACCAACAAGAAGCGCTTGCAAGGTAAGATTTCTATTGGAGAAAGCATATCTGCTATAATTCAAAAGAAATTACCTCCAAAGCTAAAGGATCTAGGTATGTTTTCTATCTCATGCTCAATTGGTGAAGGTAAGATAAATGATGCTATGTTAGACTTAGGAGCTTCTTTAAGTGTTATGCGTTATACCACTTATTCTACTTTGATTCTTGGACCTTTGAAATCTACTGATGTTGTGCTCCAGTTAGCCGATAGATCTTTAGTGAAGCCTGAAGGAGTTCTAGAGAATGTGTTAATCAAGGTTAAACACCTAATATTCCTTGTGGATATTTATGTGTTGGAGATGGAGGAACACGATTCTAAAAGTCATTGTTCTTTGTTGCTTGGAAGACCATTCTTGAAGACTGCACACACTAAAATTGATGTCTTTAATGGATCATTAACAATGGAAATTGATGGAGATAACATAAGCTTTCATGGTTTAAAATCACCATTTAAATCCATTGATCCATCTTTTGACATTAATTCCATCGACATGGAGAATTCAACTGAAGATGATGAAATTGGAGAAAAACTCACCATGGCATCCTTATTTAAGGAATTCATGAGCTTCATTGTGGAGAAATTTAATTTTTTCCAACCCTTTGGAAAGTGATTTTGAGCAAAGTCTAGCTCAAAGACTTTAAACAAAGCGCAGCTAGGCAACTCATGCTAACTAATTACGAACTATTATTCTTTTCTTTTTTATTTTGTTTTTGCATTTAGGTAAAATTCATGCTTGATGCTTGTTTGCAAAATCAGGAATTGGAGAAGCACACCACAATTGGAGGAGGAACTGAACTCGCCATCCAATAAGCCTTCTAATCCATACTCTTTTTTAATTTTACTTTCTTTTAATTGATTGGAATTTTTGCTTGCTTAATTCTCTTTATTTTTAGCTAGTTTGATTTAATTGATTTTTGCTTGCATGCTATTATTGCTTGAATTTAGTTTTTGCATTTTGATCGAGCCAAAAACAACCCTATTTTTATGGCTATTTTTCTATGTTTTTGGGTTTATTTATGCTCTAATTTGCCTTATTTTGATGATATTTGTGTTTTGAGTCTTTAAGAGATGTGAAATTGGAAATTTGTTAATTTTCACTACTTTTGGAGCTATTTTGATGACTTTTTACACAGATAAGAAGTAAAGTAATTTTGAGTATAGATTTGGAGATGCAAAGTTCGTGTTTGAAGATTTCTTGAAGATAATTTGAAGATTTGAAGATTATTGAAGAATCATTTCAAGGAGCAAGAATTGAAGATTGGAGCTAAAATTGCAAAGGATAAAGTCAAGCCCAGAAGAAGCCCTGAAGCTAAGGAATTTTGGATTATTTATATGGGAATATACTTAACCCATATAAACCTATAATTGGAGTTAAAATCCCAATTTGTGGGCCTAATATCCAAAAGAATATCCAAATCCCGCATTAATCCCGTAGATTTGCGATATAAGCCCGTTTTCAGCGCAGTCTCGGTAGAAAGGCCATAACTTTCTGCTCAGATGTCCGTTTTAAGCCCATGAGTACTCGTTGGAAAGCTAACTCCGAGATCTACAACTTTCTTTTGAAGTCCGAAGCCCAATTCTGCTGTTTTCAAGCCCAAATTCGCCGGTGAAGTTTCTGCAGAAATCCAGAAAATTCCAGACTCCTATTTTGACTTGGATTCTACTCTAGGATGACATCTAATCCAACTTGGAGACTAAGTCAGCCCCTAGAATGTCCTAGCCTCTTTTCCTAAGTCTAATAGGAGTCTTTAGGTTATTTTTCTCCTATAAATAGCCACCTTAGGTCTAGGTTTTTATATATTACTTTCTTTAGAAAAATATATTGTAGATTTGCTTGAAGATTTGGAGAAGAAACTCTTGGAGCCGCCGCCCCCTCTTCTTCTTCTTCCATAGATAAGTTTTCTTCTTCTTATTTGTAGATGCTCACTCAATTCATGAGTGAGTAATCCTTTTCTTTTCTCCAATGTAGAATTTAATTGATCTCTTGACTTATATCATGGTGAGATTTTGTGCTTATATATGAGAATTGTTTAGGATATTTCTTAAATCTCTGTTTTAATCCTATGTTAACTTGTTTTGATGGATTGGATCCGAACCTGTCTTGATAAATTGAGTTGCATTAGCTAGATTAGATCTTGAAGGACCAATTCGGATCTAATTATTAGTAGCAATTGGAAGAGAAGGACCAATTCCTTCCAAGAGAGATAAGAATCAATGGATAATTTTATTGTTTGTTGTGCTTGTTTATAAATTACTAGATCTTAATGCTTTGTTCTTGTCAATTATGAAACTGGACCAAGGTAATTAGTTGTTAAGAATAAAAGCGATAATTTAAGCTGGACCAAGGTAAATTTATCTAATTTAGGTAATTTAGGATTTAATTCCAAACAAGCTATCCAAGGTTTTCATAATTTTTAGATATCGATGATCCATGTTATTTATGTCAAGAGGGAGATTAATTCTATGTTGGAGGATTTTCTTTAATTGTTTTCTCAGTTTATTCACTGCTTTTTAATTAATTGTTTTCTTTAATTTTCTTGATTGCTTTCTTAGTTAATTTTACTTGTTTGTTAGATTTAATTCAATTCTACTTCCAAAATTCTCTTTATTTATTTTGTTTTTTTTTAATAAGAAAAAGAATAACAACCTATCTCTCTGTGGGATCGACCCCTACTTGCCCTAGCTATTTTTAGTTAGTAATTGTTGGGATTATTTTTATGATTGCTGACGACCGATCACATTTAGATTAGTTGCATTTGCATATTTAATTACTATGGATAGAATGAAGTCAATCCCCTCTCATTGTTCAAAGGCGAAATTGACACTAAATTGAGAATTTTTGAGCTATTAAGAGACCAAAATTGGACATGAAATCTTGATTTTTGACAAATTGGGTTGTGTTCAAGTTGAAAAAGTTGAAGTGGTTATTTTGATTTTGGAGAAGTAATTTTGCAAGAAATTAAGTAAAAATTATCATGGATATGATCAAAACATGTCGCGTGTGTTTGGATAGCAATCCTAGTCCCAATAGGACTAGGCAATCATCCGACATTGGAGGCCAATTTCGGGTAGGAATTGAGATGATTTTTACCAATTCTTGGAAGGATGTCCTAAACCGGCATTCAAGTTGTGCCTATATAATAAAATCATCCCTTGTCTTGCTTCTCATAGAGAGAAATCGAAGCCTGAAGATAGCTTGTGACGCCCCAAGATCCCACATCATGAGGATGTGAGGATCTATTGTGGTTTATATAATTGAGATCCAACCCAAAACTTGTGAGGCACCTTTTGGGAAGGGCAAATCCGTGAGGCCTTTGGGCCAAAGCAGACAATACCTCGTAGGTTGGGTCGGGTCTCTACAGTTTGTATCAGAGCTTTAACCGGGCGTGTAGCGGGAGCTAAGTGCTACACCGTGGGAGTGCGGTGGGAGCCACCTCTAAAATCTCGGCGCCCGGTGGGTCCTGGTGATTGTGATTGTGTATGGACATGTCGGGGACGACAAGCCTATAAGGGTGGTAGATTGTGACGCCCCAACATCCCACATCATGAGGATGTGAGGATCTATTGTGGTTTATATAATAGAGATCCAACCTAAACTTGTGAGGCGCCTTTTGGGAAGGGCAAATCCATGAGGCATTTGGGCCAAAACGGACAATACCTCGCAGGTTGGGCCGGGTCTCTACGTATCCTGCTCGTCACAAATTATTGCTGCCCATATTTGTCGACAGCTTTGTGAGCTTACTTTGCCGATTGTTTTGTTCATCGTTGCTCGATTTTTGCACCGTAAAAAGCCACTACACACTAGTTCCATCTACCACCAACCTCTATTGATCAAGAATCCAGCAACTCTTGCACCCAAGAGTGAAGAAAAACAACCCCAAATTAGCTTGCTTGCAAGTCGATATACTCTTTTATCGACTTGGATTTTTGCTTTGTTGATTACTGATTATTCTTGCACTCAAAACAGCCCCTTTGCTTATTATTTTTGACCCGAAACACACCCTTACCTTACTTTTATCTTTATTTACCCAATTGATTTGAAACCTAACCACCATGGCACCCAAAAGAGAACTCCTAAGAACCTGGACTTTTCCGAAATCTTTCAAGCTTGTGGTTGGAAAAGTTTGCTTAAATTGAAGGGTGATTTTTATCCGAATATGGCGAAGGAATTCTATGCTAACATACGAAGATATCAACCATATGGAGATTATCTCACAATTCGAACAAATGTGAAAGGAAGAAGAATCAAGGTGAGTGAGAGAACTCTAATTAGACTACTTGGAATTAGCAATCAAGGTAATCTTTTCAAATTCGATGATTTTGGAGGACAAAAGAGAGAAACTTGTTTGATATCTTTTGGTCTAAGGACGTTGCTTTGGATAACTTTGAAATTCCAGATGATTGTCACAAAGGTGATGTTAAGTTGGAGAGAATGAAGCCAAGAGAGAAGGAAGTGATGTACTTGATACACTGTACGCTGTCGTCAAACAATCATAAAATAAAACCTAACAAACTCCAACTATAGTAGTTAGGGCAAGTCAGGGTCGATCCCACAGAGAAGACATGAGGCTGTTAACTAATCAAAACAAAACTCAAGAAAACAAACACGTTAAGAGCACCAAATTATAAGAAAGCAGATAATCAAACAGAAATCTAAATTAACTATGAAAGTAATAAGAAAACCAAAAATACCTTCCTACTTATCCCCACCTAAGTATGAAATTAATCAAAGATACCATGGATCATAGATCAAAACATATCATTTATTAAGCACCATAAACATGTCTTTGGCAAGGAATCAGAATACTAGTTATTCTTCTTCATCCTAATCTATTATCAATTATAAATCAGATTAGTACTAGTTATTCCTAATCAAACATCTTTTATCAATTACCAAAATTAGCTACTAATTATTCACCAATTAAAGCAATCTAAGCATTAAGATCAACAGATATACCAAACATAAGTTAATGATTACTAGTTATTCATCACAACTTAAGATCAATCATAACCCAATTCAATACTTCAATTACTAGATATTCATTGAATATATTAAATCTTGCTACTCTCAATTAGATTCAATTACTAGCTATTCACCAAATCTAATCTAGCAATAATCACCACAATTCCACCTATTAAGACCGGCAACTTAAGAAGTTGAATTATAGAAATATAAACAACAAGTCCAGGGTTAAGCATGAAAACTTGTTTATCAAAAGGATCAATTCATCAAATCAAATCCAGCCAATCATACATATATCAACAAGTCGATATAAGCATGATAGATTATCATCAATTCATCAATCAATTGTAGAGCATGGAGTCCTCTTTCCAAGGTATATCATTTGTATTTTTCTGAGCTCCGGATCAAAAGATATGAATTTTATACCGAAACAACACTTGTGAATCATTCTTTGACTAGGATTTGGAATTACTCCAATCATCAATTATTTACTGCATCATAATTGCTGATTGGGCTTGGATATCCTCTTTAGGTTATAAGACATCTGAATTGGGCCTAAGGAAATTAGATTTGGGTCTTTTTCCTTCCGGGCTTCATGGGTTCAAACGGGCTTAATGGGCCTACTAGGCCGAAATGGGTCAAAATCAGTAGTTTCTCCAAATTGATCCAAAATTGCTCCAAATCTTCATCTTCTTAAATAATGACTCCAAATGGGCTTGAAAACACAAATATGAGAAATATGAGGGTAAATAGATACTTATGACTACCAAAACAACGCAAAATCATATAGAAAATAAGCATTAAATTTGGTCTTATCATATTTCCCCCACACTTCAACTTTTGTTAGTCCCTTAGCAAAAATTAAAATGAAAATCAAAGCTAGACATGGATTAGAAATAACAGACTCTTACTCAAACAGAACAAAGCAAAAAGATTCCACTTTCATAGGTGTACGGTGGCATTTAGCATATGACACAAGCCTTTTAAACCTAGATACATCTACCTAGGAGGTGTGAAGTCACCTGAGGGTTTACTTAACTAGAACGATACCCACAAACATTTAAAAACAAGATTGAAAAGAGTGAATTTTTCTTTTAAGACATATCATAGCATAGAACAGACTAGTCAAAAATCAGTATGTTCAATCAAGCATCTAGCTAGAAATAGTCTCTCAAAGAAAATAATTCTCAAGCAGTTCCATGCAAAATCATCATTCAATTTCAAAAGCAGAGCAAGAACAAGTCTTTCAATTCAATTTTAACATCGTCAAAAGAAAGCACTTAGTATTAGATACTTACACATTCATCCAAGGTTTTCAAAAAACAATTTTTAAGTCACACAAGATATATCACACACATGTAGAATGTAGATTGAATGATCAAGGAAGGATGAAAGAAAGCGTAAAAGATAGAAATTTAGGCTCAAAAAGTGATGTTTGGGTGTATAAGGCTGTAACAACCCAAATCATGGCTCAAAACAAACACTTTCTTCTTTTGTTTAGCTTTCAGCTTTTCTGCTTCCAAGGAATTGTTCTTTTATTCTTTCTTTTTTTTTTTTTACAAAGTGTATTATTTTTTTTTCAACAACACTTTCTTTTCTCTTTAATTATTTTTTTCAAAGGGACAACTATTGGAAAATTCCAATGTCTCTTCTCCCTTATTCAGAACAATTTTATTCCTTTGGAAAGCTCTCAAAACTGTGGGAAATTCCCCCACACTTATTTTTCACTTATCATGCCAAGAAAAGGATTTTAATTTAGCAAAGATGGCTAAAACAAGGGAAAATAAGGGTGTATGAATCAAAAGGTAGGCTTAAAGGGAATCGGTTTCAAGGGTAAAAAGGTAGGTGATCAACGAATCTATGTGTGCAAAAATATCAAGCATGAACAAAACAATCTACAACGGATGAATTATGCAAGCAATCTAAAGCAAGTAACAATCAATCAACTTTCAATTTTTGAATGAAAACATCACATTCTCAAATGCAATTGAAAAGAATAATATCATAAGCATAGCAAAGCTTGAAAAATAACTTCAATTGAAGAACTAAAACATGCTAAAGACTTTAATTTTTGAAATCAAATCAATGATTCAAGACATATGCATAAACAAGATATGTACTTAGTCTTTATTCCACTCTTCTATCAAAAACTTTTTTTTATATTTTCTAAATCTCTCCCCCACACTTAAATGACACATTGTCCTCAATGAGTATGCTAGTTAGAAAAATTTTTGACTCAAAATTTACCGGAGAGGTTTAGGACAAAAACGAATTTTGAAAACAAGACTAGCAAAAACATTGATTAAATAGGTTTCTTAAAATCAATCAATTAACAAACAATTGCAATTCAATCGATCAATAGCAAGATAAGGCAATTCAAATCAACAATTGAAAGATAGAATAAGCAATAATTCATTAAATACTCTTGAAAGGAGAAATCTAATAAAAACTAAGACACATAAAATTAAACATACAAACAAGGAAATTAAATCTAAACATGCAATCCTAATATGCAAACAATTATTTAAATATGCAAGATAAATAGATAAATGAATGAATTTCCTAGGATAGAAGTCAATCAATGCCTCTCTTGCTCTTGGGTAAAATCAGAGATTAAATTAAGATCTATCTTTTGAAGCTCTTGATTTTATCTTGGAACATCAAACAAATCCTCCCTAATCATCCTCATGTGAACTTCAAATTCCAATGCGAAATCCTTTGATCAAAAGATACCATTCAAATTCCTCTTTTCTCCTCTAAATTTATCAAAGTTGAAAATAATTCCTTGATTCTTAAGTCCAAGTAATCTAATCAAAGTAATTTGTTTGGTGCTATATTGGTAAGGTGATGAGGTAATTGGGTGGAATAAGGATAAGGAAGTATTTAGGATGTGTTTTGGGTGAGAAAATTCAAGAAAAAGTGACTGAATTTTGTGCAAGAAGAATCGGCACAAGAAATTGCAAAAATCAAGTCGACAAAAAAGAATATCGACTTGCAAGTAGGGGTTTTGGGGGCTTAAATTCTTGGTTCTTGAGTGCAAGAGTTGCTGATTTTTTCTTCTGGATCTCTAAGTGGTAGATGGAAGTAGTATTTGGTAGCTTTTTGTGGTGCAAAAATTGGGCAAGGATAGAGAATTTAATTGGCAAAGAGAGGCTACCAGTCTGTCAGCAAGTGCAAACTGTAGTGAGGAGCTGACTTTGAGGCTTCGATTTGTGATGATGGAGGGAGATTTAAAGGAAGCTAACTTTTTATGAAGGTAGTTCCCATGTCGGTGAAGCCTTCCCAGGTGGTTTAGGCAAGGTTGCACCGCCCCCTTGGTAGCAAGAATTGCTCCCAAATTCGGCTGGTCACCTAGTTTGGCCTGTTGTTGTTGCCGCATTAATCTTTCTCCAATTTCTTGGATATTCTCTTCTTCAAACTCAAAATTGACCACTTTAACTTTAAGTCTTCACTTTGTACCCAATTCAATATGTCTAAGATCATGAATTCTTGTCCAAAATTAGTCTCTTTGAAACTCCAAATTTTCTTCAAACAAATCTCCATTGGATAACTTTTGAAAACAAAAGGTATGAAAAAGGTCTAAGAGTGTTTGGGAAGTTTTGAGGGTGAAAAAAACAAAGCAAAGGGATTGATTTTGAAGCAAGAAAAATCGGCACAACAAAAATCAATTTTTACCAACCAAGATTTTGCTAAAACAGCTTGTGGACAAGGGTTTTTGGGGCTATTTTTCTTGTATTTAGAGTGCAAAATTGATCTGAGACTTTTGCAGAATAGAAAGATGGTAGATGGAAGTTCAATATGGTGGTTGTGGACCTGCAAAAATCGATGGAGCAAAGAGAATTAAATTGGCAAAGTAGGCTGGTCAGGCTGTCGAGAAGAGCAAAACTTGCGATGAGGCTGACTTTGACTTTCGATTTTCTACAATGAGGAACAAATCAAGGGTTGATTTCTTTTTATAGAGGTAGAACCGACTACAAAGAACAAATCCTAACTTGGTTTGGCCAAATTCCACCGCATATGGTGCTTGAAATCCTTGTCCAAAAGGGGCTAGGAAACCCTTTTCCTAGTCGAGTCAGGACTTGGCAGCAGCGCGATTATGTGCCTGGCCTAGTTTGATTCAAAAATTCATCCAATTTAAATCCAAATTTCGATCAATTTCTTCTCCAATTTCAAAATTCAATCCTTCAACTTCAATTTCCAACATTCACACTTCCAAATTGCTCAAAAATTCAAGAGAATTTCTTATCCAAATTGGGTCACTTGAGCATCAAGAATCGGCAAGAAATCTCTCTTTTGTCATCCTTGATTAACTAAGTCAAACATAATAGCATGCATATTAAGACTCAATTAATGAAACAAGCAAACAATTAAAGCAATCAAACCATAGGCAAGAATTGCGATAAAAGCAAGCAAGCAAAAAATTAAAAGGGTAGAGTTAGAGAGATTCGCGTAGCGTATGGAGAGAATTAATCCTCCTCTATTGCTGCAAAATTCCAACGAATAAGCTTTCTCCAATTTCCAATTTTGATAGCAAGCAATCATGCTTGAAATTTACCTAAGCTGCAAAACACACAAAAAAGAAAAATAAAGAAAACAAAAATAGTTAGTAGTTAGTAAACTTGGGTTGCCTCCCAAAAAGCGCTTTGCTTAAAGTCTTTGAGCTCGACTTTCTTCCATCTCCCTCTGTTAGGGTGGGTCATACCACTTCAAGGCAAAAAACAAATATGGTGAGAATAGAAGAATATGAGCACAAAAATATGATTGATAAAATAGGAGATAAGGAAAGAAATCACCAATTTTGTTGAGAGCGACTCCATGAATGGCTAGGAGTGATAATGCCATCGTTATTGCCGTTAAAGGTTGATGCAATTGTTGCTTTCGGCATTCTTGATTGACATTGATCATTTCTTGCCTTTGAAGGTGTCCTCATTTTGGCAAATTTCTTCATTCCCCAAAAAGAATTGACCAATGGAGATCCATTCCTCATGTTTGATCTCTCCAAAGCATCCATGATCAAGAAGCTTGTTGATTCCCAATAAATCCAGATCTTCATGATCCAAAATTTGATTGTCAACAAAAGTTAGCTCACTTATTTCCTCTTCACAACTTGTTAGAGTCATATCTTGTAGAGTACATGCACAGGGTGACTTGTCGACAAGATTCTCCTTATATTCCTCAATGGGTTGCGAGTTTACTTCAAACTCTTTAGGATGTTCAAGTTACTCATTAACAGGTGGCTCTTTCTTGTACTTGGCAAGCATTGGAGGAGAGGGTGGAGAAATTTCTCCTTAAGATCTCTTTCAAGTACTTCCCCTTCTTTTTGTACAATTTGAGTGACCTCTTTTTTAGGGATGCAAACAATGCATGGCTCATGAGCTTCATCTGGATCAAGGATTAGTAACTCAGGCTTGTTGAATTGCAATTTTACAACCATCTCCTCAACTTTCGTGCACACATCCTCAACTTGGACTTCAATGGCCGACATTCTTTCAATTTCACTCACATCAGTATGAGTGAATATTGTGCAAGGTTGCACAATCGCAGCTTTAATTTTACTCACGTCAGTATTAGTAAATAGGGAACATGATCTCTCATTCCCAAAATTGCTCGGCCTTTGATTCATTGGAATCGATGTTCTTCCAAAACAGATTGATCGTGTCATTTGCTTCTGTTGGAAGTGTCCAAATTGTGTTTGATTCATTCACTGCACAAGTTGTGTTAGACTTTGATTTATCAATTGCAATTCTTCCATCCAAGTGGCTGGTTGCCCCATTGTCTAAATACCTTCAAAAGAAAATAAACAAAACATGTGAAAGCAAAAAAAAAAAAAAAAATCAGAACTAGGGTTTGAAAAGGATGAAATCGCAAAAGTTGAAAGATCAAGAACAAGGGACTTTTGTGATTAGGTGTTTAGGGTTGAAAGGGTTCGCGATTTGGGCTTTAGGGTTTAAAAAAGGGAAAATTAAAGAAAAAAAATTGTGGTAGGGTTAGAAAAGAGTTGATGGCGCGAGGTTGTCTCAATTAAGCTAACTCCTGCAATAATCTTCCCCAGCAACGGCGCCATAATTATGATCGCTGTAGTCAAACAATAATAAAATAAAACAAAAAAACTCTAACTACAGTAGCTAGGGCAAGTCAGGGTCGATCCCACAGAGAAGACACGAGGTTGTTAACTAATCAAAACAACTCAAGAAAACAAACACGTTAAGAGCACCAAATTATAAGAAAGGAGATAATCAAACAGAAATCTAAATTAACTATGAAAGTAATAAGAAAACCAACAATACCTTCCTACTTATCCCCACCTAAGTATGAAATTAATCAAAGATACCATGGATCATAGATCAAAACATATCAATTATTAAGCACCATAAACATGTCTTTGGCAAGGAATTAGAATACTAGTTATTCTTCTTCATCCTAATCTATTATCAATTATAAATAAGATTAGTACTAGTTATTTCTAATCAAACATCTTTTATCAATTATCAAAATTAGCTACTACTTATTCACCAATTAAAGCAATCAATAAAGCATTAAGATCAATAGATATACGGCTAAATACTCAATTCAGGATATAACATTTGCCTCAAAATTCAATTCAGGACATAACGTTACTCAAGGTGTGATTTCAGGATCTAACGTTATCGAATTCTGTCAATCTAGGATATTTTTTAACAGCCCCGTTTGTGTGAATAGCAAGCTCCTATAATTCGCGTTATGGGCTGAATTTCTTTCAACACGTGGCTTTTTTTAGTCAAATCCTTTTATACGTGGCTTTTTGTTAGCCAAGTGGCCTTTTTTAATTAACTAAAGGTAGAGTTGATGAAAAAAAAATTCAGTCAAAAAAAAAGAAAAACATAATAACAAATAATTTTTAACCGATAATATCAACCAAACAAAAAACCTATCCAAATCCAAATTTCTGGTTCAAATCTTCTCTTCAGGGTTTCTTTGTTGTTTCTTCTCCTAACCAAAACAAAAAAAGACGCTTAATTTCTTGTTCTCCTTTTTTTTTTTAATCTCTTCCACTTTTTCTTCCTCATGATTTCTCCTCCATCCCGTTTTAAGAATCTTCTGTGGTTCAAATCTTCTCTTCATAATTTCTGCACTTTATTATTCTCCTAGTTTGTCTTTACCATTTTTGCTTGGGATGGGAATTTGTTGGTGGTCTGGGTATCTGGTTGTAACTCTCAATGACAAACTTTCAGGGTTGAAAAATGATTTTCAACAGCTAAAGTAATGGCATATTATTGATCTGATGGATTCGCTGCAAGTTGAACCAAAAAAATACTGGATTGGGGCTGTATTTCTAGGAAGCTTGGTTATGTTTTTGGTGAGAAGAGAATTCTTTCTTTTTTAGGTGGTGGTTTGGGTGACAACCGGCAACGGAGGAAGATGAGTTTTTTTTTTGGGTTAATCATGCTCTGAACCAAACTCTCGTATTTGCTCCGACTTCCAACATCTCTCGGTTCCTCAAGTCTGATCTTGCATCTGTTCTGGCCGAGTTCCAAAGACAAGATGAAGGTACCCCTCTGCGTAAATAAGTCACTATCAAGATTTATAATTTGGTTTTCAGTGGTATAAGGGATTAAAATGATATTAGATGGATTAATTTGCAAGCCTGCTAACTATCAAGAGAGGAATAATGAAAAGTTAATTGTATTATTTACTGCTATGTTTGATTGCTTTTAATAAATCTGAATTTTTGAATTCAAGTTAATTGTATTTTTTTAGAGGTTTTGTTAGATCTACAATATTTGATGAAATTTTGGTTAATTCCGGTGGGTTTACATGACGGTGGCGGCTGTGGTGGCTACTGACTTTAAAGTTGAATATTCTTGGTGTTCTTGAAAGTTCATATTGAAAAGGGATTTTGATCCTATTTCTATTTTGTGATGAATTTATGAAAAAGTTGTGTTTTTGTTAGGAGGTAAGAGGAATTGTTTAGTAAGAGAAAATCTGATAATAAATTGATTTTTTTTTTAGAAAAATAAATTGGTTTTCTAATTTTACATAATCTCACAAGAAATTTAAAATTCCACATCGTCATCCACGTCAGCACGTCAGCCGCGTGTAATCTACACATAGCTCTTTTGCCTGAATTAACATAACCGGATAACGTTAGATCCTAAATTGACATAAGTAATAACGGTGTATTCTGAATTGAATTTTGGACCAAACGTTATATCCTGAATTGAGTATTTAGTCATAAATATACCAAACATAAGTTAATGATTACTAGTTATTCATCACAACTTAAGATCAATCTGTCACGTCCCGAACCCACAGGTTCGAAACATAACAACGCCACACACTCACGAGGCGAACCCCATGAGCATGTAAGGCTAACTATCAATCCAAAATAATTAAAAGTCTAAAATCTTTAAAATCTCTTAAAACAAAATTAATCTTACAATCCTAATAATAAACATTAAACAATAGCGGAAGTGGTTCAATACTATAAATAAAGTTCAAGCCTAATTAATTCATCCTAGCGCACTCTCCCAAATGCACCCCAATGCTCAATCGTCATCACCTGAAATATATTAACAACATAATGAGCTAAAGAGCCCAGTAAGTAACAAAACCTAACTAGCTGGATCAAGCATTTAAAACCAATTTTCTAAAAAAATCACAATATTTAGCAAAACAATATTTTATAACCAATTTCTCAATCACGATCAACAATAAAAGCATTTCAATAGAGTTCTTATCAGGCTGCCACGATACACGATATCACGATACACAATATTTCAACCGATCGGTAATAGATTCCGGAACCACCAACAGTTTAACCCCCTGAAGCACGGGTCCACTATGCAGCCATCAAAGTTCCCAAAACCAATTTATCACAATCTCAAATCAATTTCACAATACCACAATTCCAAATCATTTAACCTTTCATGCTTGACCCATTTTACGAAACCATTTCAATAGTTCAAAAACAATAAAACATCAATCATTTTGAAAATAACCAGAAAGGTTCGGAAACTTACCTGATTAGCAAAGCAATCACAGCACAAAATCCACAGCAAGATAAACACAATTACAATCCTAACAATTTATAACTATTTGTTAGAAACGGAAATTATACACAATGATTATGCATGCTCAATCTACCCTTCAACCAATCCTAAACAACATTGGGGGACCGCTGAAAATTCCTTTTCAAAATATTTAGAAAACACACACATGTAATTTTCCACATTTAACTCACTTTTACTATTTAAAATAACCATTGAAAATAGATTTCGAAATTTCAAGAGAGTGGAACTCCATTTTAAAAACATAAGAATAATACTGATATTATAATATAATTTTCACCAAAATTTCAGAACCTAACTCTTTAAGATCATGCCACACTCTCTCAATCAATTTTCTAAAAAGAATAATTTATATAAAATAAATTGTAATCTGAAAAATCATATAAAAATTCCAGAAAATCATAAATATTTTGTTGAGAACATCCCCCAAATTTCACTTCAAAAAGACCTAGGGGTGAACTACACTCTCCGATTCAATTTCTGGCCGAGAGTGGGCATCGCAAATTGCTGTTCATCTTCTTCATGAACAAATCTGAAAATTCCAGATTCGTCCCATCGACCAGCCATATTTGGAGCTTCGGTTCTCTCTCCTCAAAACACCTATGGAGGTATAGAAAGTACCAATAGACAGAGCTTACGTCATACTACAATTACCCCATAAGTTTGGCCTCTAAAGATCTCCGGTTTGCTGGATTCTGGTAAGGAAAGTAGGCCCACCGATCACAATTTTCAACTTAGGGTTCTTAACTTAATTTCATCATAACTTTTGATTTACCCAACCAAATTGAGTGATTCCAAGTTCTATGAACTCCTAATGATTAAAGGAATCTATTGATACCAATTTGGTGGCCGGAGGCTCGCCAGTCGGCGGCCGGTGGCCGAAATTCTCTCTCTTTCATACCAAAACCCACCCTAATGCATGCTTACAAGGTGAAAACATTAAGAAATTGTTAAAACTAACCTCTTAGCACGAAAATATGATGGAAAATTGATGAAATTAGTCTTCAAAAATCTCTGGCCGTTCTCCCTCTTCTCCCAATTTGTCTAACCCTAGTTTTGAAAAGAAAGTGAATATATATATATATATATATGACTAACTATGCTAATTACTTAATGGGTTTTTAGCCCATAATTTAAGATGTATTTGGGCCCAAAATAAGAAATAGAAAATCTTGGGTCGGGGTCTCACATCCTTCCCCCCTAAAAAGAAGTTTAGTCCTCTAAACTTTTACGTACCATTGGTTTCAAATAGTTCAGGATACTTCTCCTTGATCTCCGATTCCAGTCACAGGTAGCTTCTCTCTCCGAGTGGTTATGCCATTGCACTTTCACGTATGGAATGGTCCGCCTTCTCAAAACTTGCTCCTTACGATCAACTATCTTAATTGGTTGTTCATCGTAAGTCAAGTTTGCCCTAAGTGGTAAAGGTGCCAATTCAATCACATGGTTAGGATCAGGAGTAAACTTTCTCAACATCGACACATGGAAAACATTATGCACACCGGACAATGATGGAGGCAAGGCTAGCCGGTAGGCTACTTCTCCAACTTTCTCCAAAATCTCAAAAGGGCCAATAAACCTAGGGCTTAACTTCCCACGTACTCCAAATCTCATCACTCCCTTGGTTGGTGAAACTTTCAAGAATACATGATCTCCCACATCAAACTCCAATGTCCTTCGTCTAATATCTGCATAACTCTTTTGTCAACTCTGAGCAGTTCGGAGACATTCTCTGATCAATTGAATCTTGTCAACTGTTTGTTGGACAATTTCTGGGCCTAAAAGCTTTCTTTCACCTACCTCATCCCAACACACTGGCGATCTACACTTCCTCCCATACAAAGCTTCATATGGAGCCATCTGGATACTCGCCTGATAACTATTGTTATAAGCAAACTCCACTAAAGGTAAGTGGTCATCCCAAGCACCCTTCATATCAATGGCACATGCCCTCAACATGTCTTCGAGAATTTGGATGGTTCTCTCTGATTGCCCATCAGTTTGGGGATGAAAAGCAGTGCTAAAGTTCAACTTCGTTCCTAAGGCCTTATGAAGACTTCCCCAAAACTCAGCCACAAATCTCGAATCGCGATCAGAAACAATTGACACCGGCACTCCATGCAACCTAACAATCTCTCGAACATACAAAGCAGCTAACTTCTCCAATGAATAACCAACCTTCAAAGCTATGAAGTGAGCAGACTTCGTTAATCTATCAACAAT